>PVKM010043699.1:0-12446 GCA_004027735.1 Carollia perspicillata | reverse complement strand
GGTAACAGGGGAAAGAAGGGGAAGAGTTGTCAAGGAACATGTATGAAGGACCCGTGGACAAAGTCAGCGGGTGGGGGAGGATTGAGTGTGGGAGGTGGGGGTGGGTAGTGTGGAGGGTAATGGGGGGATAATGGGGACAACTGTAATTGAACAATTAAAAAAATTAAAAAAATAAAAAGTATACTTGGCATACAATCTTATATTGGTTATATTAGTTTCAGGTGCACAATATCATGATTCAACATTTCGATACCTTACGATGTGATGATCACCCCATTAATTCCAGGAATTGTCTGTCACCATGTAAACACCACAATATAGTTGACTGCCTCCCCTTCCCCTCTTCACCCACCCTCCCAACCCCACCCTTCCGGTAACCATCCCTTTGGTCTCTGTTTCTATGAGTCTGTTTTTGTTTGTTTGTTTTGTTTTTAGATTCCACATTAGCGGAACCATATGGGATTTATCTTCCTTGGCTTGACATATTGCACTAAGCCTAACACCCTCTAAATCTATCCATGTCATCACAAAAGGCAAGATCCCATTCCTTTATTTTGCTACATAATTCCATTGTATATGTATGTATACCACATTCTTAACCCATTTATTGGCTATTATTATAGGTCTCTGTTATCCTTAAAAATTACCCATCCCTGATTTCTTTCTCACGCACCCTGATGGTGGGACAAACCTTCAACCCAGGCATGTGCTCTGACTGGGAATTGAACCCACAACCTTTTGGTTTATGGGCTAATGCTCCAACCAACTGAGCCATACCAGCCCAGGCTGATTTCTTTCTTTTGGATAGGATTATTAGTTTCTTCAGGCAACCTCTCCTCTTTCTTTCTTGAGAAGTCTTACTCATTTACAATAGCACAGTTGGAAGAAGGTGGGCAAAATTTTTTGCTGGTACTATCCAATGTTAGTGAGTCATATTCTGCTCTACAGATGTAAGCTGGCACTACCTTTCTGGAAAGTGATTTTGCAACATGTGTCCAAAGCCTTTTAAAAGATGTGTACTCTTTGATGAAGGAATCACACTTTTAGGGGTTAATTCTTAGCAAGCCGCATGGATAGGCACAGAGAATAGGCTAGCAGGAAGTCTAGAGCAGAGGATTTTTTTTTAAGATTTTTAAAATTTATTTATTTTTAGAGGGGAAGGGAAGGAGAGAGGGAGAGAAACATCAATGTATGGTTCCCTCTTATGCGTCCCCTGCTGGGCCCTGGCCTGCAACCCAGGCATGTGCCCTGACTGGGAATCGAATCTAGGATCCTTTCCTTTGCAGGCCTGCGCTCAATCCACTGAGCTACACCAGCCAGGGCATTAGAGCACAGTTTTTAAATATACTTTAAAAATAAGGAGCAAGCTAAATGTCAAAGGGAACAGAGTTGACTAAATAAACCATGGCTTATCATGCAGTGTAATACCATACAACCAACAAAAAATATAGAAGAATGCTTCGTGATGTGGGATAGTGTTCATGATACATCGCTGAAGGGGAAAAGGAGGTTACAAAGAGTCCATAGAGAAAGTTCCCCATTAAAAATTATTTTCACACATGGAAGAAAAAAGACTGAAAAGTTATATAAGAAAGGTAAAGTATTTATCTGTAATGGCTGTTTACTACTTCGATAGAAGAAAAAAGCCAACAGTGAAAGGAGGAGAGGGCCAGCTCTGGCCCTTCCTAGCTCTGTCTCGCTGCTGGGTGCCGCCTGCTCTGACCTGACCACCTCCCAAGAGCGGCAGTAACCTCCCTTCAAGGTTTTTCTCTGCCCCCTCTCTGCACACGAAGATGAAGGGCAGAATCAGTGACTCCTTCAGATGTAAGAGAGTCTCAGCAGATGGGGCAAAGATTATTTTGCAATAGTTGCTAAATAAGGAATTTATCCCAGGAACTCAGGTCTGGCCAAGGCAAGCTCAAAAAGCCCCATCTGGCCCCAGCCTTGTCCCTAGAAGGACACTGTCTGGTCCCACATGGGGGTTCTTTGTGCCTTACCTCTCAGTGGTTAGCACCGTTCCTTCAAGAGGTCTCCCTGGGGTTGGGTTAATGCTGTTGGCTTCTGCTCTGTAGTCTGTTAGGTGACTCACTGTGCTGTTTTGTCCATTATTTTTCCCCCACTTCCCTCCTAGCAGCCTCCCTGCCCCTTCTCTAAAAACAAATGTCTCTTCCTCCTCCTGTTTCCCATGCCCAATCTCGATGGTGAAGGCTTATGAATAAGCAAGAGTTAGGAGTGAGTTTGTGATTAGAACTCTTGGCATCATAATTCTCAAGGCTGCTGTGTAACTTAGGACAGTGAACAAATGAGACAGAGAGAGAGAGAGAAAGAGAGAGGAAATGTGTGTTTGAAAAGAAAATTAATATTCTCCATTACATCTAACTGGGGAAATACTACAAACATGCATCATTGTAACCATTTTATTGTCTTCTGGCTCCTGAGGTCTGGGACACGTGGTGCCTGTCCCTGAGTACTGGATTACATTTGCTTCTAGATTCTGAATCAGCTGAAATTCACATTAAAATGCATGATGCTGCAGCGTATTACTGGCAAAACCCACAAACTTTTGAAGCAAAACAAAATGATACAAACCAACAAACAACGACAGGTTCTCTTGGGAGCCCAGAAAGGAAAATATTTTTAGAAGCTTTAGAATTCTCTTGCATTTTTATATGTATTTCAAGGCTGAGCAGTTTCAAACTGTGTATGACTCCGGCATTCCCAATACATCTCTCATTTGGCTCCTGGGGCTGACTCACATGCAAGACCCTGTTATTGGAATTAATTCTGTGTATGGTGAAGGCAACATAGATAAAGCCCCTGACTACCAGGAACTCTGTATGCTTTTTTGTGGGGGTGTGTGTGGAAATGGATACCTAGTAGGTATGACAGGAGTGACATAGAGAAGCATCACTGCCCTATAGTAGCCACCCACCCCCAACACTTCTAGAATGCCTTTTATCTCACCATCAAGGTTTCATCCCTCTGTGACACCTGGCTCTTAGCATCTTCATTTGAAAGTACTCCCAGCAGGAATGACACACAAAATCCTAAGACCTTAATATAAAGGAGGGAGGACAGGCCACAGTCACTCTCCTCTCTCTGTTCTCCATGTTGCACTGTTCCCTGTCCTCCAAATATGTCCTCTGATTTCCTACCATATACACTGCCCCTTATATTCTTTCTTTCATTTAGAAATGTATGTAGAAGAGGTTCTCAGGCCGCCCCCAATCAGTTAATAGAATGTTAGGACTTAATTCTCATCCCAGTACCTGAGGCAACTAAGGTCTTCCCTCAGATTGAGCAGTGACGGGTCTGGTGGCCAGTCCAGGGCGGAGTTCTGGTTCCTGCAAATTCAGTGTGCACGCTTTCCTGTGCTACTCTGTAGGGGGTGCTACTGCAGTCCACTGGCCTTCCCTCCACCCGGAAGCCTACAGTGCCTGGGTTTGTTCCATCTCAAAATCAGCTTTCAAGACAATATCTGAACCACTGTAAAGTGCAGGTTTCTAGGACATAGTAGGTATTTGATAACTATGGGTTGAATGAGTGAGTGACTGAATGAATGGTTGATACCATCAAGTTCTACCAAATCTGGAGAAGTAAGCATGTTATTGAGGATCTCTAGACTCAGCTTACAGAAGTGAAGGTCTTGCCAGCAGATATGGGAGAGTTTTTGTTCTGAGGTATTCTCTTGGACCCCCTGAAATCCCAGCACTGGGCAGAAGAATTATATACTCTGCTTGACCAAAGACTTGACTTCTTTTGTGTCTCTTGAGTCCCTTTACTTCTCTTTATCCTACAATATTATTCTGAGAAATGTATTTCTTGCCTAGATTAGGGCCACATCTTTCTGATTTATCACTTGGCTTCCCTACTCTTCCATTCCGTCCCCCCAAATCATACTACACTGTGTCCACAGTCTTGTGGGACCTGCTTTCATCCGCCCCCTCCTATCTTCCATCTCATCAAACCTTCCCTTGTTTGTCATCTCCACCTCCCCATCGCTCTGGGCCTAACGAAAAACTAAACTGAACTATTCTATTTATAGATTCCTAACCACTGTATGCTTTCTCAGGCTTGGGATTCTCTCACTGATTCCTACACCTGTACCTTCCTCCTTTTCCACTTCACTAGCAATTATTTTTTCACTCCTAATCCTCCTTTCATACCCAGCATAGAGGATGTCCCCTCTTTCCGAATCCTTCTATGATACTCTAAGAAACTCCATGCCCACTATGGGTTTGCTGCGATCTCCTTTCCATGGCTTCCTTGCTCCAAACACAGGCGGACAGAGCAGCCACCACCTGAGCTCTGTCAGCTGCTATAAAACAGGGTGAAAGAGAGAGCGTAGATACTTGAACATTAACTCTGAATGCTTCCACCTGGAAATCACACTTTACACTGCTCTTTAATTTTTATTGGCCAAAGCAAGTTACATGACCACATGTAACTTCTTGGGGTTAGGGAAGTAAAATCCTACTCTGTGCCTACAAATGAAAAGACCTGGACGTATTTGTTATACAGCTCTAGTGACATATACATTCAAATAAGTTGAGACCAGGAAACTCTTCAATGGATTTGGTGATCTTAATGAGAAATGTTAAATTTGTGTGGAGGTGGTGGAAGCCATATTGGAGGAAGCTATGGAGTATTTGGGAAGTAAAGAAGTAAAAACAGTGAGAAGAGATAACTCCTTCAAGATATATGACTGTAAAGGGAAGAAGGGAGAGGGGAGTTTAGCCAGGAAATAAAATAGTGTTCATTGCTTGGTTTTTAATGTGAGTGTAACTTGGGCATGTTTAGATGGCAAGAGCTTATGTCCAGATGAGCATGAGAGTTTGGAGATCCAATGGCAGGAAGAATTGGGAGAGGTCCCTGAGCCAGCGGACGAGATCAGACTTCAAAGCATGGTAGAGGGATTGACTGTAGGTTAGAATAGGTCCCCTTCTGCATGCAGCAGGAAAACAGAGGAGCAAGTGGGCACAGACACCGACCTTTTTATAGATTGGGAAGTAGGAAGCCGAGGGAATCTGGTCCATTGGTTTCTGTTATCTTTGTAAAATTACTTTATATAAAGCTATCATAATATATTCCACTTGGAGAAATTTATAGAGGGGAGAAAAAAGAATGCCCCTTTGTACACGCGTGGTTTCCTAGCACAGTGGTTGGGAGGAGGCTGAGCATACGGCCTCTGCATGCCCCTTCCTCCCATTGAGCCCCCTTTCAAGTATCATGCAGGTTTTAAGTGCCAAATACAGTCTTCTAGGCACACATAAGAAGCCCAGTGGAAAATGGCTCATTCTTAGTAGTTGACAGGAGTTTTAATATATCTATGAAATAAAAATTTGTTCTTCCCAAATTAACCCCCAAATATACTGGGTCATTAACACCAGAGGCTTACAGTCTTCCTGTCTTCAACCTGAAAGTGACTTCTCAATTCATCCTACATTGCATTCACTAGGCTGAGGAGGATAATCTCACCTATTTCCTTTAGGGCATAAACATATGACTTCAAGGTCTCAGGACATTGTTGGCTTAGGATGCTGCTGCTCCAATTATCCTGGCAGCTCTGGCCCAGAAAAATCACGGTTCTCTCTGCAAGCGCTCCTCTGAGCCCTGCAAGCTTGCTCAGGACTCATGATTTTTTCCCCTCCTTTTTCAAATAGTCCCCCCCCCCCTTTGGTTCAGACAGAGAGGCCTCCTTACCTAATTTAATTTTGTTTCTCCTTTCTTTGTTACAAGCAGATGTCACTTTTACATCTGTGCCTCTGATCAAATGCCCCATGTCTCCCCCACCCCAGCCCAGCAGATGTTACTACTATTAGCCAAACTCCTGCAAAAAAAGGTAATGGGCAGCCCCTTCTGCTAATCATAGCATTGGTGGGGGGTAGAGGATGAGAAGAGCAGAAGGTGGCTCTTTCATGATGATGTCCTTAAAGGGAGGATGTTGGGGTTCCTCTGTAGTTACTCCAAAGGCAGAAACACCATCTCTGCTTCAACCCAAATCCACACAGCTAAGCCGGTGCAAATGCTTTTTAAAGTGACATGACCCTGAGCATCCAACATTTACATACAGGAGTAGAGTACCACATTAGCCATGCATGAACTCTGTGTGTAATGGAGGACAAAACATATAATTAACCTATATGTACACATGCCTTACAGCAAGTTCCTAAAAGGTAGAGGTTTTCTGCCTTATTGTTTTATTTTCTCCCAGTTAGTAACTTAGAGGCTAGCTATTCTTTGATTTGTCTACCCTCTTCACAGGTATAACGAACACTCAATAGGAAAGAGGGTGTTCATGCACTGTCTAAATTCCAAAGTCAAGTGTTTAATACACAATTGGGAGAGACTCTACCACCACCATCACCATCATCACCGTGATCATAACGCTGGTGTCTAACATTCACTGGATTCTTTCCAAGTGCCAAGCACTATGTTCATTGCTTTGCCCACACTATTGTCAATCAGTTAATAATTGTTAGTCTCACAGTGCCACAGGGTTAGATTCCAGGAATACAAAGAGTCTACTATGAAATGTGTGTATTATGGTTGCTAAGAAATGGAAAATGTGGTGAAAATTCTAAAATGCTCGGAGAATAACTGTATCAGTGGCCTTCATGCTTGGGAGTGTTCTGGTTGGTTTGCTTTATGTCCTGGGGAAACGGCATCCCAATAAATCCAGGTAATTTTCTTGGTGCAGGTGAGTGAGAAAGGCTGCTGTCTGCAGAAATGTTTTGTTTTTTTTTTACAGTTCGTGTTTCTTGTTTTCATTTATGTTTTAGAAACCCAAGGACAAATCTTATCTTTTAATTCTGCGGTTGAGAGAACTGTCAGTTCTGAGCTGAGTCTTTGCCAGGCAGTGGCCTCACTGTGGGGGAATAATTTGGATGCAGCCTCAAATAAAGCAATCAAAAAGAAAATTCCTCTGAAACTCTCACTGGTATTTAATATTTTATTCATTCCCGTGTTATTGTGCTTTGCCTGCGGTAAAACAGCCTCCTAGGAGCGAGGCATTAGGAGGCTGACAAGCGTTTTCCCATGAATTGCTACTACAATACAATGGCATTTTGTTTGCTGTTTTGTTTCCTTGTCTTCTAACATTCTTTCTGACTTTCAAGGAAAAAAAGAAGAAGAAAAAGAAACCCTCCTATGAATGGCAAAGAAAGGGAAAGAAAAGTTTCTTTTAAACTTTCAACCTTTCTCATTTAGTACTGGGTAGCATGTAAACATTTTTTTTTCTCATGCTATATATGCTGGTAGTCTCTTCCCTTTTTGTGTGTGTGCTTTAAATGACCTTTTTTTCCCCTTTTACCACATAACATTGCCTTTCCATTATTGATTCAAAAAATCAGCAGGGGGAAAAAATCAGCCGTGTACACATATTAAGAAAGGAAAGTCAGAGGAAGATGGATCAACCATCCATCCATCCACGCGGCCATTTATCCATCAATCCATCTCGCTACCCACCCGCCTCTATTAAAATAAATAGCAGGCGCTGTACACATTGCTGGTTGGCTGAAGTTGTGATCTGGACAAAAGGTCTGTTTGGGAAAAGGATGCTGAAGCTCTAATTCTATTTGTGCCGGTTGAAAATCAGGAGGGGTTTTTCTACACTTCACTTTTATTAGATTATTTCTTATAGATGGTTTCTTTTTTCCTCCCAGACGCGTGGTGGAGGCTGCTGAAGCAGTTGGTCTATAGTTGGAATAATTAAATTAACCATTTGGTACAACTTTTAGGGGAGAGCTCGCGTGTAGAAAGCACAACTCGAACAAAACAGGGCGCTGGAACTGGGGCTCTGGCCTGGCCCCACCGGCCTTTCATCTTTGGAGCAGAAGCAGGACCCCTGGCCACAAAAGCCGGGCTGAGGGGACAACAGGCGATGGATGGTGGGGGTGGGGTGGGATGGGGAGAGGGACGGTGACACTGAGCAAAATAAACCTACAAGGCCTACAAAGGGGAAAATGAAGTCGAGCGCGTTTGCTCATCGGACCGTGTGGTCCCGGGTGCTCAGAGGTCTCCTAGTACAAAGAGAAGAAGGCACCCGACCCGGGGAGGCCGGGCACCAGGGGGCGCCTGGAGAGAAGTCCGAGACTGCAGCAGGCCCCGGCATCCGAGAGAGCGCTGGCACCGTGGATGCGGGATTTGGGGAGCCGAGCCCCGGAGTGCAGGTCGGGGAGAGGGAGCCTGGGGCGGGCGAGCAGGTGCCCGGCACAGGCTTCGGCCAGGCCTGCCCCTCGCCTCCCGCACCCCGGCGACCTCACTTCCCGCGTCCCAGCCGGGCGGCGGAGTCCTTGCCCCACTCCCACGCTTTTCCCGGTGTCCTCTTCAAACGCCTCGGCAACATCAGCTCCCCTGAGCTGCATGCCCTGCTCCCCACCCACCCCAAAGTCCCCTGCAAACAAGAACTTCCCCCAGCACAGGCTAAATCCCAAATTTCAACATCATCACCCAAGAGCATCCTCAAAGGCTGCCCAAATTAATCTTGTCCTTCCCAGCTCCCCACACACTCCAACTCCACCGCCAGCTTCTGCCCCCGCCTGGTTTTGGGGCCTGGAGACCGGGCCAGTTGAGACCCTAGTGGAAAAGCCCTGCACTTATCTCGAGTGTGGGGCCCCAGGGGCGCGGGCCGGGATACGGCTTCCTCCGCCGAGGGCACGCTCTATATCGGACAGAGACAACCCTGGCGCACCGAGGAGTGGGCTCCAAGAGAGGTGTGGGCCTGGTTATTGCCAAGCATGGGCCTTGAAGCCAAAACACATCCCTTCCTGAACACGCACATCATTCTATTCTATAGAGAAACTCGCTTAGACTCCACAGAAGCGGGGTGGGGGAGGTGAGCGGGCTAGGGTGTCCCAGTCAGGCCCCTTCCCCACATCCACATCCCCCAGGGGTGCAGACCTGGGGCGGCGGGGTCAGGGCAGCACCCCCACCCCAAAGTTCGAGGGATTCCAGAAACTTGGACCATCTCAGTCTGGTGCCAGATCACCTACCCCCCCACCTCGCTGAAGGCGCGGGGAGGATAAGTGAGGGTGGGGAAAGTCCATAGGTAGCGTCCGAAGGGGCCCAGCCGCCTCCCGGTCCAAAAGCCAGATTCATATTCATGAGAGCGGGATAAATAAAGATAAATCCCCACTGTAATAACACTTGGATTCACATCCGTCTTTGCTGGCCTTTAGGTTTAGGGGACTGAAGACAGATGTTTGCATTTCTTTTCTCCTCTTGTCTGGTGACCATAAAGAAAAACCATTTAGAGCGTTGCAATCTGTTTCCCGACGCAGTAAAACCTTGTATACATTTATTTTCATTTCACCTCCGTGCACAAAAAAGTACACACTGGTCACCAAGGGCCCTTCTTTATCAAATACGCATTGTACAACATACAACTGCAATAAAACTATCAGCCCTCCCCATAAAACTATCAGCAGGCTCCTCGGCGAGTCCCGCCGCCTGCACTCGCGCCAGCCGCGCTTCCTCCAGGCCAGAGGACGCGCCGTCACCTGCAGCCGGCCTGAAACTCACCCAGCGGAGCAGCGCGGGGCTGGGGGCCCGCCGTCTCCGTTTAATCCATTACGGCGTCCGCTGCGGTTTCGTGCGCAATAAAGCACGGTGGCAGTGGAGAGCGGGCGCCCGTCCGCTCCCCGGCGCTAGCATCGAATTAAACCACTTAGTTTGGCAAACACTGAACGCCTAAATGCCCCTATAAAGACTTTATGAGTTTGTTACTTTAATTACTGACTTGTTACAGAGCACATAAAGGGGGTAATGAATGCAATAAAACTAATTATCTACACATTTAATTCATATAAAATATCCAGGGTTTGTTTACACCACACGGCGATTCAACTAAGCATTCCCCCTCTTGTCCACCGAGAGGAAGGATTTAATAAAATAGTTTTCCTTATTCTGCTAGAGTCTAACGAACCAAATGAAAATTACACTCCACTTAAATCACGGGGCCACCGAGGTCCACAAATCACCGCTTGCTTCTTTGTCTGTGCCGGGCTGCCAGCACCCAAAAGCCCAAGGAGTGAGTTGGGCAGGAAAAGTGCCCGACCTGGAGCCCGGGCATTTAAAGAGGAAGGATTTGGCTCACCGCAGTCAGCGAACCTGAAAGGCAGCAGACAGCAGTCCTCTGCTGGAAGCCTGGGGTCTGTGGGGGACTGGGAGCACCTGAAAAGGTGGAGGCGACAAAAGAGAGGGAGAGAGCCGAGAGGGGTGGAAGAGGCGCACCGGGGGACGTTTCAAGTCCACCGGCTAGTTATGGCATAATTAAAACGAGCAAAAGCAGAGAACCTCCACACCAACCAAACGCAAACCTCGCACTGCGGCAGAAAGACAGAACTCAGCGCAAAGAAGCCATCGGTGGAAAATCCAGATGTTTTACATTCAAGAGTGTTGTTCTGTTATTTTTTTAAGCAGCCCTGTAAGCTGAGTCCCTAGAAAAGCACATTCAGCTGCGACAAGAAATGCAATTTATAAGATACTCTTTTTTTTTTAAACCCCCGCTACCAGGTGTATTTTAAAGAAATCCTCTTTTAGTTCACAGAAACCCCCTTGGCCCACTTACTCTATGTTACAGGGCGCCTGAGTCTTGCCAATGTCCCAGTCCTTTATAACATTTCATGCACTTCGGGGGGCAGGCTTGTTGTTAAATTGAGCGTGTAACACTCTTACAAAACAGGTTTTCTATGACATCAAGGTTTCTTCTTCCTAACCGAGGGGGGAAAAAGAGGACGAAGAAGGAGGAAAACATACACACTATCTCAATTTATGCCTAAGGTATATGATCAGTTAAAAAGGCTTAAAAGCTTGGGGAAATTGGATCAGGGAGAATCGTCACCCAACTTTCATTATTTCCAAGTAGTGTGATTGAATTAAAGGGCAGGGAGCTGGTTAGAAGGGAGGATCAGGGGCTCAGTGCGTAATGGTGTGGTATTAAATTCTAATTAGAGATGCAGGAATCAATGATAGGGAGGTTGGACAGCTCAGTTCCCCAGTGCCAGCCCAATAGACGGATGAGTTATTGTCATGTAAAAAGCGCCAGCAATAAGACCAACCGCTTTGCTACTGTCCAAGTGGAAAGAGCCAAGTTTATTATGAGGACTATATGCTCTAGAGACCTCAGACAAGGCATCTCATAGGAGGCTTTTTCATAAAACTAGGCTCTGCTGGTAGTAAGGAGGCCAGTTTGGAGGCAGGCGTTGAGCTGTGCACATCTCCCCACTCCAGCCACCTTCTCCATACCCATCTTTTATTTCGTTTTTCCACTTGGCTGAGCCATCCAGAGCCTTTTCAATGTATAAAATGGAATATTCTTACCTCAATTCCTCTGCCTACGAGTCCTGTATGGCTGGGATGGACACCTCGAGCCTGGCTTCAGCCTATGCTGACTTCAGTTCCTGCAGCCAGGCCAGTGGCTTCCAGTATAACCCGATCAGGACCACTTTTGGGGCCACGTCCGGCTGCCCTTCCCTCACGCCGGGATCCTGCAGCCTCGGCACCCTCAGGGACCACCAGAGCAGTCCGTACGCCGCAGGTAAGGACCTCCAGCTTTCTCAGCGGAGGAAGCTGCCTTTCCTCTCGTATATAGGAAGCCTTGATTGCATTTGAAAATGGAAATGTGTTTAGTATTTACCAAACGAAATTTGCTTACACAAATGAAAGAATTTATCACGTTAGAAGCGATTGCAGGGAGGGGTAATTCACTTACAGGGTTACACTATCCTAGTCACACCCGAACCGCCAACAAAATTATCTTAAGCTGCCAAAATGATAGGCATAATTTATTTACTTTGCGATGAGACGTAAAGCTTAGAAAATAATTAAATAACAAAGAGTAAAGCTCATTACTGGCAGTGTCTCTTTTTTAAAGAACCGACAGCAGCTCACACCTCTTTGGCTGGTCATTTTTGTGACTATTTCTTTAACTTATTATTTTTATTTTGCAACACTTTTCCCCAACTTTTGGAATGGGTCGACTCCAGAGAACTGAAAAGTTCCCACAGTGAGAGCGTTTGGTAACTTCTTCCTTGGTTCCCTGATATTCCGACTGATGTTTTCCGACCTTTTTCCTCTCTCCCTTTTTCCCTCGTCAAAGCACTGTCTCTGGGCACGACCCTCAGAGGTCTCCAGTGCTCTATTTCAACCCACCCAAAGGCGCTTGTGCCAGAAGGGACCTCGCTAAACCCCGAAGCTTGCGCCAGTTTCCGTACGTAACTAATTCACTCGGTTTTTCTCGGCAGCTCCTCTTAGCTAGCCACTCTCCTGCTCTGTTGTCGGTAGCGGCTCCAGTGACACCTGACTTTGAAGTCCCCACATTCCGGCTCCACGGCCCGCGCTCTCCAGGCCGTTTTGCTCACACTCTGTCTGTCCTCTCTGTTGTCCCCAGTTCCATACAAACTCTTCACCGACCACGGCGGCCTCAACGAGAAGCGCAAGCAGAG
>PVKM010043698.1:0-12440 GCA_004027735.1 Carollia perspicillata | reverse complement strand
AGATTGCCATTGCTTAGTGAGTGAGCTCCTTTAGACATTATTTCACCTAGATTGCTATCTAAATTCAATCAAAGAATTTATACCAAAAGGAGGCAGGAGATACCTATTTGGGGGTTGAATACTTTATAAATAATTTCATTACTAAACAAGGGGACCCTCCAAAACCCAGAATTTATTTATAAAAAAATTATGCATTTATTCTCAAATGTTTAAACTTCAGTCGTCTTCAAAGTACTCTCTATTTGAGGCAATACACCTATCTAAACACTTTTTCCCCTGCTCAGAACAGTTTTTGAACTCATCAATTTTGATGCCTTTTAGTGCTTCCACTGTTTTTGCTTTCACCTTTTCCACATCAGCAAAATATTTCCCTTTGAGGACTTTTTTCATCTGGTGAAACCAAAAATAGTCTCTTTGGGTGAGATTGGGTGAATAGGGGGGTGGAGCATAGGGGGGTGTCATGCCGCTTCGGTAAAATCTGCTGAACACTCAGCACAGTGTGGGAAGGTGTGCTCATATATCACCCATCATGAAATGGACAAACAGGTTGAAAGAGTTTTTTAAAAAAATTCATGGAGGCTAAACACAGCCTCCGCAACAACTCCAGCTAGTACAGTGATACAGATGTATTCTTAGAACACTCACCCAGTAAAGAAGCCTGTATTATAAGGGGCCCACCCTCCTTAAGATGATTCTTTTTGGGGGGTCCCCTCTTGTATTCTATATTTATGTCTCCCATATATCTGCTTGAGATATTCAATTTTTCTTCTAGCTACTTAAAATTTGGAATATAGCTATACTGGTTGTTTTAATGTCCTTATCTACTAATTATATAGTTTGTGTTAAATGTAGATGATTCAATTAATTGATTTTTTTCCTCATATGAAGTGGTATTTTTGTGCCTATTTGTATGCTTGACAATCGTTTACTTGCTGTCAGACATTGTATGTTTAACATGCCAGGTGCAGCATATTATGTATTTCTTTAAATATTCTTGAGCTTTGTTCTGGAAATCATTGTTATTTACAGAAAAATTATGCTTTAGGGTTTTTTTCCCCAATCTGAGACAAATCTGTACTATACCCAATGCCCCATCAAAATGAGATTTTCCACCCTAACCGGTAGGATCAGGAACTGTTCTTGGTTTTCCGGCCCTTTCAGATAGTTCTTTCCTCAGCCTTGGGCAATTTCCAATTGCAAAGATGAGTATTCTGTTAAAAATTCTGCAGCTCTTTAAAACACACACACACTCCCCCCCAACCTTAGCATTTCTCTCTGTCTGTCTGTCTCTCTCTCTCTCTCTCTTTGTCTCTCTCTCTCTGATCTGCAGTTCTCTTCTCAAGTACGCTTCCTTAAAGACTCCATCTAGCCACACTGGCCTTCCTATCTTCCCAGTTTCATTTCTGCAACTCAGAGAGATCATCATTCTCTGTTTAGGTCCCCATATCTCCTTGTGCCACAGACTAAAAACTCTTTCCCAATAGTAAGATAGGCAATTGTAGCACACACCTTGTTATTTTCCTGTCAGTCAGGAATCATTGTAGTTTTTGTCTGATATCCAGTGTCTAAAAACCTATTGTTTCATATCTGTTGTCTATTTTCATTAGTTCCTCAATTCTGGCCAGAACCAGAGCACTCCTTGATATCATGACTCTTTTCCTTATTAATCTATGTAGTCTAATGTAATTTTACTCCTGGGTAAAATGGAGCCTTTGATTATATTTTTATGCTACCAATCAATAGGACTCCAACTAGGACCGAAACATTTCTTGGAAAACAAAAATTGGTAATGTTTCTCTCTCTCCTTTTCAAAATCTTCCAGTATATGCTCTTTAGAAACATAAAATCTATGTTCAGTCTTTTGGCATACAATTCCTTCCATGGCCTCACCTCTTTCTAATTTACCAGCGCCCTTTCTTACCATGTTTCTCCTTTATGCCATGACCCTGCTATGCTAAATCACAAATGTTCATTGTTGAAGATAAATGCTTCTGATGATTTGAACAAGTTTTTTCTTATGCCTGAAACAATTATACATTCAATTTTATTTTTTTCCTGTTGAACTCTTGTTTAGGTTTCAAGACACATCAATTGTATGCCTTTTTCTGAAATCTTTCCACGCTCATCAAAGAATTTATCATGTTTTCCTTTGTGTAGCCACTAAACTATTATTGCATGGGTCTCAGTGTTGGAGCATAATTTTTTTGTTTGTCACTCTAAGGACACAGGCTATGTATTTTTTATTTTTGTGTTCTCTAAAAATCCAAATGTATAAACAGCATAATACAAATAATCATTGCCTTTGTTAGATATTTCTGCTCTTCACCTTTCAGCCACTTGATAAGTACACGTTTAATGATTTCTTCTGGTTGGGTGGGGACATGTTACTAGTTATGGTCAATGATTTATGAAGAAAAAGGGTTTTGTATGTCTTGGATGGAACATCGGAGAGACTCTTTAAAGCACCACTATCATTTCCACAACTAACAATGCTCTAAAGGCTAGCTTGTATTTAGAACTCAAAAAACATGGAACACAGACAGCAATTTTGTTGCTTTAAGGTACTAAAAGGTTAGAGTTATATTTTTAATGAAACATCATTCAACCTATCTTGACTATTAAGTAGATTCTCAGTAAATGCTAATTGAATATATAATAAATATATTTCATAGATTTATAACTGTAATATTAAAACATTTGAAACATATGACTCTGTAAAGTGACAATACTTGATGTTGGAATTTTTTATAGTATAATGGCCACAGTCCCTGTTTGGACAGATGAGCTCTGACACGTGCTTTTAAGTGGTGGCTCCCAAAGGAGGACCACGAGACTATTATGAAATTTAAAAGAACTAATTGATCTGATGATTAAAGGGATTTCTTTCAGATTAGTAATATTAGAGATAACTGTAGATTGATAAAATACCCTAATTTATCAACTTACTAATTATTTCTGTGACATGAACATTGTCATGGCACAAATTAGGCCGCATAAGATCTATTGCATTGCAATAGGAAAACCACATAGTTCTCTTTATTATGATGTTGCACTTCTCTTGTGCTTTGCTATTTACAAAGTAATTTTACCATAATATATCTTGTTGTATTTTGGCATTCATTCCAGGAAGTAGGTATTATTTTTTTCACTGTATCTATTTCATGGTGAGGAAAT
The DNA here is from genome assembly GCA_004027735.1 of Carollia perspicillata. NCBI lineage: Eukaryota > Metazoa > Chordata > Mammalia > Chiroptera > Phyllostomidae > Carollia > Carollia perspicillata. The sequence goes on along the minus strand of PVKM010043698.1, from coordinate 9,266 downwards.
AGAGGCAAGGAGAAATTAACTGTCTTGCCTATGGTAATACTGTACACAGGGAACAAAATAAGTCTTAGAGTTCAAATGCTTATTACTTTACTGGGATAGCTTTCAGAATATTTCACTGTAAGGAAAGGCTTATGAAAATTGCTCTATATGCTAATCAAAATGCTAAAAATTCCAATGAATTGATCTATTTTCAACTTAAGAAATTATGTTTATCAAAATAAACCATTAAGAAATAAAAAAAAGTTCAGAGTGTGAAAAAGAATATTTGAAACCCAACAAACAACAAAGAGCTTCTACAAATCTATATGAGAAGAAAATTGAAATTAATAAAAAGTGGACATAAAACCTGAATAGACATGTCACAAAATAATGGTACTTAAATAGCCAGTAAACATATAAGAAAAAAATATCATCTTTATTAATCATCAGACAAATGCAAATTAGAACAATAAAGTATACTACACTCTGCAGTATGGGCAAAGTTTAAATAATAATAGTAATAAATAGTAATAGTAATAGTAATAATAATGTAATAGCAAGTGTTACCAAGGATTTGGAGAAACCAGAACTCTCATACACTGCTTGTAGTTGAGCATTTGGTAAAAGTTTTTGGAAAACATTTGACTGTATAACTAAAGTTAAATATATGTACATCCTATGAGTGAGAAATCCCACTTGGGGGTATACATCTAAAAGATATCCACATATGTTCATAATAAAACTACTCTAATAAAACTACTTCTAATGGTAAAAACTTAGAAATTCCCCAAATGTCTATCAACAGTATAATGCAAAAACAAAGTGTACTACATGCATATGATGCAATATGGTACAGCAATGAAAATAATCTACAAACATACCCAACAATATGGACATCTCATTAACATAATATTGAGTGAAATAAAACACAGAGACAAAAGAGTACATACCATGTGATTGAATTTATGTAAAATTCAAAAACAAGCAAAATGAACCTGTTTTGTTTAAAGCCAGGGTAATGATTAACTTTGGGGGAGGGGTATTGACTAGCACAAGCTGTGGGAAAGTAGGTCTTATGGTATGATGCTAGTGTTCTGTTTTGTGACTTTGATCCTTTTACATAGTCATGTAAAGTCTGAAATTCAAATCTGAGTGTTAATTTAATGAATATGTGTATTATATTTAAAAAATGAGTCAATCATCAAAAGATGTCTTATGCTTTGGTATTACATGTTCAATTTATATTTTCATTTTTAAGAAGACTGGTAAAGGCAATGATTGTCTTCATCCTGCATCATGATTATTTTTCCATATATAACATTAAAATGCAAATAACTTAGCACCTGACACTTCAGGAAGCTACATTCAAGAATAAAGAAAATCCTAGCAGTGGAATTGTTGGGTCAAAAGGCAGTTCCACCTTTAGTTTTCTGAGAAAATTCTGTACTGTTTTCCATAGTGGTTGTACCAGTCTGCAATCCCACCAACAGTGCACTAGGGTTCCCTTTTCTCCACAACCTCTCCAACACTTGTTGTTTGTTGCTTTGTTTATGATGTCCATTCTGACCAGTGTGAAGTGATATCTCATTGTGGTTTTAATTTGCACCACTTTGATGGCTAGCAATACTGAGCATCTTTTCATGTGTCTCTGGATCCTCTGTATGTCCTCCTTGGAGAAGTGTCTATTCAAGTCCTTTGCCCATTTTTAAATTGGGTTGCTTGTCTTCTTGGAGTAGAGTCGTGTAAGTTCTTTGTACATTTTGGAGATTAAACCCTTGTCTGAGGTATCATTGGCAAATATCTTTTCCCATATAGTTGGTTCTCTTTTTATTTTAATACTGTTTTCTTTAGCCATGCAGAAGTTTTTTCTCTTGATGAGATTGCATTTGTTTATTCTTTCCTTTATGTCCCTTGCTCTAGGGGACATATCAGTAAAAATGTTGCTGCATGAAATATCTGAGATTTTCCTGCCTACATTCTCCTCTGGGACTTTAATGATGTCACAGCTTATATTTAAATATTTTATCCACCTTGAATTTATTTTTGTTTATGGTATATCCTAAGAACCCTGAAACACCAATCCAAAAGAACCTATGCGCCCCAATGTTCATAGTAGCACAATTTACAATAGCCAAGTGTTGGAAGCAACCTAGGTGTCCATGAGTAAATGAATGGACCAAAAAATTATGGTACATTTACACAATGGAATTCTGTGTAGCAGAAAGAAAGAAGGAGCTCCTACCCTTTGCAACAGCATGGATGGAACTGGAGAGCATTATGCTAAATGAAATAAGCCAGGTCATGAAAGACAAATACCATATGATCTCACCTTTAACAGGAACCTAAACAACAAAACAAACAAATAAGCAAAATATAACCAAAAACACCAAAATAGAGAACAGGCTGACAGTGTCCAGAGGGGAGAAGGGAGGGAATTTCAGGGGAAAAGGGGAAGGTTTTACAGGATGAAGTATAAAGGACACATGGACAAAAACTAGGGGTAGGGGTGGAAATGGGAAGAAGGTGGGAAGAGCTGGGGGGTTGGCTGGGATGGGAGTAAAAGACAGAAAACTGTACTTGAACAACAATTAAATAAAAAAGGAAAAAAAATAAAAGAAGAATAAAGAAATCCAATGCAGTGGTACAGGATATCAAAATATAGCAAAAACATATACAGTTTCCAGCAGAAGTAACACCTACTTGAGTGTGATTGGTAGGGAAATAAGATGAATGTAACAATTTACAGTTTTAATTTGAACATTTCCCCTAAAATATCATATGATATGCTTGAGTATGATATTATTATGTTACAGAATTACATGCTTATGATTTTGAATTAAATGATTTTGTAATAAAAAGGGCATTATTTTTGCTGGGCCCTGTGCTTGATATGTGAAAATAGTGATGTTATGTTCATAATTCTAAAATATAAAGGATATTTAGACAATGTCATTTATTAAATAGACAGTTGATACTCTGTCTGCTAGACAAAAGCATGACACTACTTATGAAATTATAATATAATTAGTGCAGTCCATTTGTTCTCTCAGCAAATTACAAGGTCTCAGAATAATAGAAACCTAGAGCTGATGAGTACACCTTCACTAAAAAAAGAAAAAACTATACTCTTAAATGTTATTTAAGAATATTGTTTGTAAATGCATCATAACTTTTGTGTTCCTAATAATGAGTTAATAGAAAAATTGTGCCAACACTAAATATGTGTTTATCTAGCATACAATAGTGGGCCCAGCAGTTTTATGTTCTGAAGCACACTGACAAGATAATATAAGATAATCACATTCTCAACCAATCTTATGGTAGCAGGAAAATGAAAGATGTATTTTACTTAACATTCAGCATATTTACTATTGCATAGAAAGATAGAATATGTGAAGTTTAAATTTACTTCAACAAATATTATTGAATGTTATATGAACCAGCTGTTGTGTTTTTAAAATCTGTTTATTTCTAGGGGGGTTAGGTATTTTGTTTGTTTTTTAGAATGCTAAATAAGAAATACATGGCCTGTGTTTGTGTGTGTTCATGTGTGTGTGTGTGTGTGTAGTGAGTGAGAGGTAGGAGAAAGAGCAAAAGGGCAAAAAGGAAGGTAGAAGTTCCTATTTAATCATCACAGACACAACAGGGAAGAGATGGCAGCTTCTTCCTGAAGTCTAATTATTCTCTTACTTGAGCTCATCTTCCACAGCTACTTATCCTTTCTGACAGCCTTCAATTTCTCCTTCATCTTTCCTCTCTTGGTTTATTCTCTCTTCTGCCTTAATCTATCTACAATCATTTTCTTGTAGACTTAATATAGAGAGTAATATATAATAACCATCTTTTCTCCTATAATTTGTTTATTTTTCTTTAATTCATTATGTTTACTCTGCTTACTTCCAGAGAATCCTTGAAATGAAACAGATAAATCCTTTTATTTTCTGCCACCATCTGCTCAGTCCACTTCCCACTGAGGCCCTGATGCTTGATACCTGAGCACCTCCATCAATCCTCTCACCATGGTTTGGGAAATGCTCACCCTCTCCAAGATGTGCCATGGTCTGCAGACCCCGCACTCTTTTCAGATCTATCTGTTCAATCTCTTCCCAGTTGACTGACTCATGGATATAGGGGTATGTTAAACCTCTTTCAAGAAGCTGCACCATTTGGTAAAAGAAAAGAATGAAAGATCTGCCACCAAGAACATAGTTCCTCCTAGATATAAACTGCAAATCTCATCTCTTGTCACTCCCAGGTGGGAGGAAGGCATCCCTGTGGAGGCTGCGCCACCGCTAGTCACTGTGTAGATTCTACACTTATCCCATTGCACCCGCTTAAGCCTCATTTTTTTGTTATGGACTATCTGCTTACAGAGCTATCAGTCTGGTAAAGATAAATAAACATTATTGTGAGTGCTTATTCCAATAAGCTCCAACACAAGGGAGTAGAGGAACTATCAGAGTAAAAAGAAGAGGGACAGATCAAGAATTGGGAGAAGGGATCAATGGATGACTCCCTGAAAGAGGTGAACGCTGAGTGGAAACCTGAAAGATGATTAAGAACAAGCCCCAGTGAGGCAGAAACAAGCCCAGGCTGAAAGAAGTGAAAATATGTCATACACATACAGGACAAAGTCTCAGAGGCTGGAGAGTTCATGTCATAGTTGAAGAAAGTAAATTTTTGGTATGTCAGGGAGTTAAAAGTTTGAAGTGTGGAATAGTGATGTGTGAGGCTTCAGAGATAAGAAAAGTTGAGATGAGAGGACTTTGGATTCTTTCCAAGGACAAGAAGTCACTGAAGTTTTGGGAGCCAAAAATAAATACAACATCAACATCAGATACGAATTCTAGAAAATCATATTGGCTTCAATGTAAAGGACTGGATACCAGAGATAAAGTAAGGAAATAGGAACATTTAGATGTTGTACCGAAAGCCAGAGAGGTTGACAACCTAGATCAGGGGTCAGGGAATATGGGATGATGATGTGAATACATTGGAAAGAAGTTTAAGAAATGGAATCTATGGGACACAATAATTAAATAGATAATTGTGCTCTAAGGTAAGAGGCAAAGATTGATATGAAGTTTATCTCTCCAGAACTGGAAAGATGTTAATGATTTTTCACCAAGATTGAGCTCAATAGATGGATGCATACTTGGGCAGTGACATTGGCCATGGAATGGTCCTGGTTTTTGTGATGGTTGAATTCAGTGATACCCTAAAACATTCTAGGACATAGCTAAGATTTTATACTGAATCACTTTCATAGATGTACAGATGAAAAATCATGAGTAATTAAAAAGTTCTATCATTTTTAGTATCTCTTGAACAATTATAGAGAATATTATTTAATTCATTGCCAAAAGTAACATTTCTCAAAATCACCTTCCTATGCCTCTCCAATTTTATTTATTTGATAGAAATTCTGGATATTTTTACTGAACACCCTGCTACATCCAATCTTCAAAGTTGTTCTCACTTTTTCTTTCACTGTGCCTGCCCTTTAATTCATTATTATCTAGATAAATTTCTCTCTTCATTTCTTTTACAGTTTTCTAACCTCTTTATATTTTACATGGATTCTTCACCAAAAAAAAAATGTGAGATTGAAATTGCTCTTGAAACCTTTTTGCCAGTTTTTAACTTCTGCCAGGAGCCATCTGTGACCTGTACCTACCTGCAGGATCGAATCAAGAGCAAAAGCCAGAACAACAGATACCAAGATAAAACTATGGAGTTGAAGACTATTTTATTGCTTTTATGTAAATTTCCATTCCACGTGAAACTTGATAAGAAAAACTGAATCTACATGAGCCTCACAGACTGGACATTCTGGTGACTTCTGTGTAACATCCAAGTAAGGCTTGTACTTGTAGTAATGTAGTTCATTGAATTCCACCAATATCGACTTCCTGGTTTTTATAATTTACTAAAGTTATGTAAGTTGTCATTAGAGAAATCAGGATGATGGATAAAGGGAACTTCTCTGTACTATTATTAACTGTGTGTTTGTTGACAATAATTTTAAAATATAAGAAGTTAGAGAAAATAAAAGAAAATGCAACCTAATCTATAGTAACAGAAGCCAGATAAGTTCAGTGTTTATATATATTCTTTATTACATGGATGGTTTCACAGGTATATACACATGATAAAATATATCAAATTTGTAACTTTAGTATGTACAATATATTATATGTCAATTTTGCATCAATAAAACTTTTTTGAAATTCCATTTATGATCAATGATAGGAAGTATGTGTATAGGATGATTTGGAAGCATGAGCAAGAGAACTGAAAGTGATTCTAGAACAAAAAGTTTCCAGAGGAAGAGAGACAGAGAGACAGAGGGTGTTTAAAATGATGTCTGCAAATTGCAGGAATAACTCATAAAGAGGAGAGGGAGAGAAGAGCATCAAAGGAGCATGCACAGCAAGCAGGCTGAGCAAAAGACCAGCATAAAGCAGTTTGTTTTTCTTGTTAAAACATTAAGGAAATTAAAAAACTATCTGTGTCTAAGTATGGTAAGCTCAAAGATGAAGCAGAAATCCTGAGACTGAAAAAGGAGGCAGCAGCAAAATCACAGTACATTTGGATTTTGTTCCAAAAGAAAATTAAAATCTAAAATTCTCTGTAATGTCTAGGATTTTTTCCTTTCAATGAAATAAAAGACATCATTGAGGTAGGGTGCCAAATCTATAAAATGCCAGTCATATACGTTATATATCAAATTATGGGCAAATCTTTAAAGAAAAAAATTAGAATTCTTTAATTCTCTCCTTTCCCTCTCTTTCCATGATGTTTCTCTGCTCTTGCTCTGTGACTTCTTTTTGAAATTAGTGTTATCAAAAAGCTACAGCTATTCTGGGTTATTTCATTTCAAATGGGCAGAGCCTGAAAGTAAGATGCAATAAGGGGTATATATTATTAATAAATGTGATATACTTCAAGATGTTTGAAAGTATTCCAGTTAAATGAAACATCCATTATCGTATGTAAATTGAAGTGCTGTGGAGACCATAACACAGCTTAAGTGACGATCTGCCTGTATGATGCTGCTTAGATGATTTCATCAGCAAAGTGTCTTTGAGAAGTTGATACTTGAACTAAGATTCAAGTGATTTAAAAAAATGGGTCTAGCCATGTAAAAACATGTGGAGAGCATTTTAGGCAGAGAAGATAGTAAGTATAGTTTTTAGGTGAGAAATTAGCTCAGCTTCTTGGATTGCACAACAACGCTGGTATACTTGTGGTATTCTGAACTTCAGTAAGAGTGGTCACATCTAGGTATTCATCAGCTTCAGACCTCCTAATACCTGCTACTCATTGCATTTTTATGAGAAAAAAATGGTTTCAGCACTTGACACTTGCTTGGGACTTGTCACACTTGCTGGAAGTTGTATGGGTTACACCACCACCCCAGAAGAGAAAATGCCTCCTCACTCATTGCTTGCTCACCACTCGTGCACCTCTCTCACAGTGAAACAAAGTTTGACACATCAGTCTCATGGTAGCTCCAGAACAGTGCAGAATCCCCACATATTCATTGCTACCGTCTTGCACTTTTGTGCATTTTAAGTGCTAATCATGGGTCAAAAAAAGGTTAAAAATGATACCACTAAGCCTAAAAGGCAGTTAATAAGAATCACGATCAAAAAGAAAAAAGTCCCCGGCTGGTGTGGCTCAGTGGATTGCATACTGGCCTGCAAACCAAAGGGTTGCCAGTTCAATTCCCAGTCAGGGCACATGCCTGGGTTGCAGGCCAAGTGCCCAGAAGGGGTAATACAAGAGTCACCCACACATTGATGTTTCTCTCCTTCTCTTTCTTCCTCCCTCCCCCTCTCTAAAAAAAAAGATAAATAAATCTTTTAAAAAATAAAAAGGATTTTAGCTAAGTATGAGTGGTGTGGGTATGACTGATATTGCTCATATGATCAAGATGCCAAGAACAATGTCTCAACAATAGTAAGAAATAAGGAAGTTACTAAAGCAGCAAGTGTCAATAAAGGTGCAAAGTCTGTGAGTTAGCAATGTTCACAGACATTGGAAGAAGTTGCAAAATTGCTTTACAGCTGAATTAAGGAAAAGCAGTGGGTGAGAGCATTTCTAAGGCAATAATTTTCAAGAAAGCTAGGCAATTGCATGCTGATCTGTTAAAAGACAAGCCTGGAACAAGTAGTGAGAACACTGAAGTGTTTAAAGCCAGTCACGGATGGTTCAATAAATTTAAAAAGAGACTTGGCATTCATCGTGTGGTAAAGCATGGAGGGGAAGCCAGTGACAACAAAGAAGCTACTGAAAGTTGTGTCACCAAGTTTAAGGAGTATATAGAGGCTGAGGGGTTTGTCCCCCAAGTGTTTAACTGCAATGAGACTGTTTTCGCTTGTTCGTTTTCCTGGAAGAAAATTCCTAACAGAACCTACATCTCGCAAGAAGAGAAGGCATTGCCAGGGCACAAGCCAATGAAAGACAGGCTACCTCTGTTATTATGTGGGAATACCAGTGAAGAAATAAAACTTAAGCCCCTCCTAGTGTATCACAGTGAAAACTTTGAGTTTTGAAGATCGAGATTGTGATAAAAAGCAAGTTAAGTGTGATATGGAGGGCCTATACTAAAGCTTAGGTGACAAGGTTCTTTAGAGAATGGATAAACAAAGATTTTGATCCCAGTATGAAAAAATATTTGCAGGAAAACAAACAGCCTCTGAGACCTTTGTTAATTATGGATGAAGCTCCTGCTCATCCTCCAGGCTTGGAGGGCGACTTACTGGAGGAGTTCAGGTTTCTAACTGTGAAGTCCTTGCCCCCTAACATAACTCCTCTACTCCAGCCCAGGGCCCAGAAGTTCGTTTCCAGCTTCAAAAAACTACACAAAGGTCCTTTTCCAGAGGTGTTTTGAAGTAACCTCAGATACACAGTTGACAATCAGAGAGTTCTTGGAGGACCACTTTAAAGTCCTCTACTGTGTTACTCTTATAGATGATGAGTCCTGGAGTGAAGTCTCTTATAAGACCATGAACCCTTCCTGGAAAAACTGTGGCCAGAAGCCGTAACTCCAAGGGACTTTGAAGGCTTTGAGGGTGATCTTGGTAGCCCACTAGTGGAGCATGCTGTGTCTCTGGGCAAGTCCATGGGCCTGGAGGTAATGATGAAAATGTTCAAGAGTTAGTGGAAGAGCACAGAGCAGAGCTCAGCACTGAGGAGCTGCAGGAGCTTCCAAAGAAGCAGCAACAAATAGTGGCTGAGGAAGTTTCCTCCCACGAGGAGGAGGGAAGGGAGGACGTGTC
>PVKM010043697.1:0-12450 GCA_004027735.1 Carollia perspicillata | reverse complement strand
AAGACCCAGGATTCACCACGCCTCCATTCCCACCACTTAAAAAACTCATGAGAACAGGGTGATGCCCTTTGCTGAGGGGCACCAGCCCTACGGCCCAGCCGGACTGGCGCGCTCAGTTCCCTAGGGTTTGTTCCCTCTCCTCTCCCTTTCCCACTCCTCTCCCTTCCCCAAGCCCTTCCTCTGCCAGGCCTTTAGATCCTGCACTAGTTCTTCCTCCACCTCCAGGAAGTCTTCCTAGATAGCCCCAGCCTACAGTTATTCTTTCTCCTGGGAACACGAGTGGCATCCACCACTCGTAACACCCGTGACTGGTCCTACTAGAATTCCAGATCCTCTGGACGGCAAGACTGTCAAGCACGGCCGTCCCAAACTCCATCCCCCTTGCACGAACTCCTTTTAGAATGTCCAGACCTCTGTGCTCAGCCCAGGTGCCCTCCGGCGACTGTACTTGGAGTAAAGACAATTATCTTTAACCCCTGAAGACTACTCTGTCCCGACAGTGTGGGAAGCCACGTCCAATACACCCGGGTTGGGGTCCCGATCCCACCACTCCATGGTTACATAACTCTGGCCAGTTTCCTCTTTCCAAGAGTCCCCGTTTGCTCAACTACAAAAACCCCCTACCTCACCAGTGGAACTGAGCCTCACCATCCGTGTGTGGCAGTTTCATTATTGTGATCATTGATCACTAGTTTAGAGGCAACACAGCTTAGAAGAGAGAGCAGAGCTCCCAGGCCAAGCAGCCCAGCTGTGGCGTGGAGGCGCCGCTGCACAGCGGCCATGTAACTGGACAAACCACACCCTCTCTGCACCTCAGCGACCTCACCTATAAACTGACGGTGCCATGTGCTCAGTGGGCCTGAACCGTTGGCTGCTTCCTGTTCCCTCTGACCCATATGCGCCTTGACCTTTCTTCCGGAACTGCACAGTGTTCCAGGTTAACTTGAATGCAGCTGCCCTCTCTCTCCCTGAGCATCTCTGTGTGGAGGGCGGTGTGTCATGTGCCCTGCATTCAATCCCCACATCCACCCTCTGAAACGGGTACTGCACGGCTAGTGCCCAATAGTCAGTGACGCACCCCATGGCAGCTGTTACTAATATTCTGATGAGTCAGGCCCTGTGCACCCTCAGTGTGCCTTTACCAGGCCAAAAAGCCCCCTGAGGGTAGGGACTGCGTCTTGGTGCCTGGACGCTCCGTGCACATTGGTAGAACGGATGGATGTAAATACTTCTCTGTGTTTCCCCACAGTGTCCGGGATAAAGCTGTACCTTGGGAGGCGCCTGATGAATATTTGATTAACTGGAACCACACAGTATAAACTGTCATTAGAGGCTCCAATCTCAATCCCAGGATGCTCTGAGACCCAGTCAGTGCGACTCCTCCTACTAATCCGGAACTCCTTGAGGGCTTTCTCTGAGGATGCTCTAGGCTTCCTCCACAACCAGGGCCCCACTCCTCCTCGGGGGAGTGGTCTTGTGGCAGAGCTGTACAGAGACTGCTTACAGCCGGGACCCCACACGGCCCAAGCAGAGGGTGGCAGGACCTCAGCAGCAAGGCCAGCGTGGCTTCCAAAGGCCAGGAGCCACCCCTCCCTCCCACCGAGGAGCTGCCAGAGCCTCTCGCCACGCCCGTCTCTCAAGGTGGCTTCTGTGCCAGGCTGCACGGGCCATCGGCCAAGTTCCCACTTCTGAGGCTGCCGACAGAGCTTCCAAAGACCCTGGGCTAGGGAAGCCCAGCCAGCGTCAACTTCAAGGGGGCACAGAGGTGTCTGGAGGCCTCGGTCTCTAGAGACTCAATCCCGACAGGGCCACAGAAAGGGACACAAACAGGGCCTTTGAAGTGGCGGGCCCAGAAGCAGACGATCACCAGCCGCCACAGGAACGTGGTGCCAGCCTCGCAGACGAGGCAGGCCCTGGCCGAGGACCCCCTCTGCAGCCTCGTCTCCCTTCTCCACCCCCACGCTCAGCTAACATCCGCCAGGCCCTACGTGTCTAGCATCTGGAACTTGACAGCACAGGACACAGACAGATGACCTGCCGCAGACACAGTTTAATAGGTGCATTGAAAATGTTGCCTAGTTGGCCACATGTTAAACATTAAGAGACGTCACAAACATCCAGATTTCTGTCTTATAAATCGGAACATCTGACGGTATTGGGCCCAGGAGCCGGCTAGCAGCTGCCTCCTTCAAGCAAGCCCTTTTTCATTTGCCAGAACCCCCGAACGGCCCAACCCGTTCTGCCCGCGTAGACGACCGAGTTGGAGGTCCCTCTCTTCACATGTATAATTATGGCATACGGACTTCCTGATGACCTTATGAGGTAGGCAGCATCATTTCCCCATTTTCCAGATGAGGAAACAGAGGCTCTGAGAGAAAAAGTCACTTGGCCGGGATCCAAACCCAAGCAGCCTGAATCCAAAGTCAAACACAAGGACACCAGCCTGCGGTAAAATGAGCAAAATACGGGCAATGCAGTGAGTGTTTCACAAAGCAAAATGCATTCAGTTTGAAGGAGTACCTTTTCCTTCCCTGGTGTTATATAGCTTTCTTTCTTTGGGGACAGAGGTGTTAAAACGCTCCTTCACTGTACCATAGTGATAATAATAAACAGGACTCGAAACATCACTCCAGGATGGCCAGTTAGCTCAGTGGGCTAGAGCTCGGTGCTAATAAATGCCATCTGAGTGTCCTTATAAGGCAAAATAAAACGCTGGCTGACCTAGGAGGGATCCCCCAACGTACGCATATTTGAAATCGGAGTCTGGGGGCCACCGCTCTGCGAGGAAGCCTTCCTGTCCCAGAATGCCAGCATGCCTCTGCTGCTCCTCCTGGTTCAAACCGCCTGCATCTGCATCTCATCCTAACACTGAAGAGGCGGCTTTCGAACCAGGCCTTTTCCCAAGCCCTCTCCCTGCAGCAAACCCACAGAGCATTTGTTCACGCCTCTTGTTGTGGTTATCTCATTCTTCCTCGAGTTACAGTTATCCAGTTATCGGTGTCCCCTCCGCTCCCGCACCCCCTAAAGTGGCTACAGAACAGAAGGAAGAGCTGCTGAATTGTGAGCCAGTCAGAGCTTGAAAAGCCCTTAGAGATCACCTTTGACTCTCATTTTGCAGGTGTGGAAACACAAGGGCCGTGCCTCAGGCCACCCAGGGAGCCTGCGGCAGAGACAGCAGAGCCAGAGGTGAGTCCCCCAACTCCCCGGCGCTGGCTCTTCCCACTGCACCAGGCTGCTTCCCAGACAGTCCCTCTTGATTGACTCAGCACCTCCATTTGGAGGACAGTGCAGAGCATGTGATAAACACTTCATAAGCATCTGTTTATTAAGAGGTGCAAAGCAGCGGAGGGAACACAGGCCTCTCCCTGCCCAGGGCCCTCCGCTCGGGCTTCACAGCACCTGCGTCAAACCTTCACCCAGTGCGAGCTGCCCATCCAGTGCAGAGATGGCCCCTCAGGCCTCTGGTGACCTGGATGCAGAATGGCTGCACGCGGCAGAGAAGCGCCATTCCCATCAGGCCAGAGCTGTGCTCCCAGCCTCGCTGAGTAATCCTGGGTAATGCCTTCACCTCTCCGGGCGCTGGGCGCTTCCGACAGGAGGAAGGCTGAGAACAGATGTGAGGAAGGTGTCCCCAAGCCCACTGCATGGCTGTAGGCGCCTGCCGGGCTTCCCCAGAGGAATGTCAGAGCCCTGTCTCTGTACGCACGTAAGGGCCCAGAAGGTTTGGGCCCACCCGGAACAAATGGAAGTTCCACTGGAACCGTGACACAGAGGGAGCTTGAGTTGCCCCTCAGATGACTGTGGCCACGTTTTGGGTTGCTGGGTTCAAAAACCAAGTCTTCAAAACTGTTTGGTAATGTCCGAAGCTGGGTAGAAAGAACATTTATCATCACCCTCCTCCTCATTATCATCACACACGAACGCAACGCCAAAAATAAGGAGATGACAATGGTGTCATCTCAGTAAGGTGTCATCTCCTGACCACTGAGTGGGAAAGACCACCCTTCTCCCTGACCCACTCCACCCCACGCCAGTGTCATCACAGTTCCTAGACCGTTCAAATATTTGTCTCCCCGTCAGCTGCGAGCTTCTTAAACCGAAGGTGAACTCTTACTCTCTCCTGTGTCCTGTGCACTTCTCCAGGGCGTGGCTAACAAATACACAAATGCTGATTAATGTTTAGCTAGACAAGGAATCCCTTCCACTCCTATTCTGGGCCAGGGTGGCATTCAGGTCTTTTAGAGCCGGAAGATGCATGCAGCCCGTCTGGGGGATGGGAACACCGACATTCAGAGGGAACTGGCTTCCGCAACGCTGCCCAGCCAATGAGACGGCCCAGGCCGAAAGGTCTCCCCAGCGCCCAGTGCAGACAGTGCACTTCCAGCAAAGCCTTCTCCGGTTTCACAACAGCTCAGCTCTGTGACTCTGGGCGAGACCCCTTGCCTCTCTGCCCCGGCTTTCTCATTGTAAAATGGGTGAGACCCTAGTGCTCGGGATCACCCGAACAGTAAAAAAGTGAACCCCTGTAAAACAGCACTGCGCACAGGACGCGCTCAGAAAGTGTGTCTGTCGTGACTGTCATTCACTCCTAGCCGCCCTCCATGGTAAAGGGGCGCCCACCACCCACGCACACAGCAGGGCTCCCAGTGGAAGGAGGGCTTTTCAGCACCGACTCACGCACTCTTCTGCCCAGCTGGTCCTCTGCGGTGACCAGTTTGGGGAAACGCCTTTCCCTTCTCTAACTCCCTGCACATATGCAGCACACACAGCCCAGAGCGGTGACAGCGAGGTCTGATGGGGAGGCAGCAAAACTTTTGCGACAGCGTGCTCTTTCGAGTCAGACAGACCTGCGGTCAGACAGGAGTCCTGCCACCTCTGGCCGTGCAGTCTTCGGCAAGTCAACCTCTCTGAGCCTCAGTCCCATCACCCGTCAGTCAGGTATACTTCGTCATGAGGATTGCCTGCGATACTCACAGTCCGATGCTCCATCAACGGAGCATCTCAGTATCCGATGATACTGAGAGTAATAATGGTCTCAATTTTATTCAACAAAATCCACCAGGAAAAAAGTGTCGGAACCAGAAGGGACCTAAGGGATCAGGTAGTCCAGTCCTCCCACGTCCAAGCTGGAGGCCCAGAGGTCTACAGTGGAGGTGCGACTGGCCCAAGGTCACACAATGAGGTGGCAGAGTGAGACTTGGGACCGGGGTCTCCTCTAATTTTTGACTGTGCATCCATTTTGGCCAATTGATTCTTCTTCTCTGCCACCCCCCGCCCCAAACACAGCAAGTGGCCAGAATCACTCTTCCCGATTGTCTTCCCTGGACGGTCATATCAGCACCACCTGCTTACCAACAGTGCCACTCTCCCAGGCACATCTGGCCCCCTTGAACCTGACTTGAGGAAAGGGTAGAACCACTGGTGGCCACTGGCAATCGTGATGACAACAGTATTAGTAACAGAAATGACAACCGACAACTGCACAATGCCCTACGCTTCAAAGTGCTCTCACCCACACCTCCAACACCACATTCCAGCAATTGCTCCCTAACCTAATTGGCTGAGGGACGTAATTTCCTCAAACTTACTGAAGACCTACTTTGCGCCTAGCCATGGACTAGAGGTCGGAGACACAGAGCGGAAAGTGGGCCTCTGCTGGGAGGATATAGGGCAGGTGGAGACATCACAACTTCTGGCCCAAACGGTATAGCAGCAAAATGTCCCGCCCCTCCCTGTGGGGAGCCTTCTTTACCACGCTGTCAAGAGGTGGACTGTGGAATAAGCCAGAACAAGAAAGGGCGAATGCGAGGCTGAAAATGACAGCAGGAGCGAAGGTGAAGAATAGAAAATACAGACACCAAAAACTTAGCTGCCTCGTCTCAGGGAGACTCTAGTGCGAGGCTCTGGGGAGGGTAAGGGAGCAGCCGTGGGGTCCATCCGAAATCAGGAAGCCTTGGTCCCTGCCCCTCTGCAGGCGCACAAGAGTCTGAGGCTGCTGTTCTCTTAGAGACTCTGCTCTCAGAAGCCAAGATTTTCCAAAGCCAGTGCTGGGCTTTATGTGCCTCCCTGGGACCATCATTTGCTAAAATGATGTCACAGCCCTTGCAGTGGAAACATTTGTGTCTCCTGGTTGCTTCCCAGGCCCTCAGCCCAGCGCACCCTGGCATTCGTCACCCCCAGGCAGGGACACCATCCACAGGGGTGGAGAAGAGAGTGGCAGGGGTGTGTTGGGGAGAGGGCTACAAGAAGCTACCCCTCCTTCCCCAGTCTGTCTCCCAAGTCCTGTGTCTCAGAGAACCTGCTCCATGCTGGGCACAGGTGCAATTTTAAGTGTTTCCTTTAACCCTAACATCAACCCTCTGAGACATGTACCCTCCTTCCAGATTTACAGGTGAGGAAACTGAAGCATGGGAAGGGAAGAAACTTGACCAAGGTTACCCTAGTGAGGGCACAGGGACGCCCGCCTAGGGCTGCCTTACACCTTCAGTTCCACGAGACCCACAAGGTCAATGTTTCACCCGAGAAGTCTAGAGTTGAGAGCGATCAGCTGAAGAAAGCCTACTTATTTCATACACTCAAGTTTAAACCCTGGGTTGCTTTAAGATGGAGGTCCCCCTGACATGTTAGAGCTGCTTGAGTGGCACATTACAGTTGTACGGACCATCTAATCCAACTCCTGCACTGAACAGAGGAGCAGAAAGACACCCACGCCTAAAGAATTTTAAAATGGCTACTAGTGGCCTAGTAGCAAGCAAAGGGACCAGAACCCCGGTCTGCGGCACTCTGCCCACACCACCCTGCCTGCGGAGATCCCCATTTCTCAGGGAGCAACTCCAGCCCATCCCACACCTCCAGACCGGCAGAGCCGGCAGAGGAAGCCGGCGGTGTGTGACCGGCCTCTCATCTGCAGGGCTGAGGATGGGGCTACGCACGGGGCTTCCCAGGCCAGTAGGTGCTCCAAACAGCCCAGCTCCACATCCCGTGGAGGCTCTGGGGAGACAGCCCTGAGGCCTCGATCTCCCACCCTAGAGGTCATGGGCATTTTTTTCCAGATCTAAGGCAGGGCCCTGATGCTTGGGGGGTTGGGTGGGGATTAGGGGAAGGAGGCAGTCACTGGCCCTTGACCTTGGGTTGAGTGTGGGGTTCCATCCTTCTCCCACCCCCAGGGACCCCTCTCCTCCTCCAAGAGGAAAGAGGCATAAATGTTTGCCAAATGCTGGAAGAGGAAAACAAATAGGAATAGGGTAGACCCTAAAACCCTCCTAATCGCCCACCTTGGGCATCTTCCCTGTTGCAATCAGCATCCTCTCTAGTTGTGAATTTCAGGGTGGTGGTGGGGGTAGGGGGGTGCAATTAGAAGGACGTAGGGGAACGAAGGAGGGTGAGAATGAGTCACAGTTAACCCCTCCTCGGCCGGTGCCCTCTGAGGATTCTACCGCAGCGAGCGGCCCCCGCCCGCCACCCACCGCGGTGCAGCGCAGGGGTCCCTCCTGGCTCGCAGCGGCCTCCTCACCTGTGTCCACTCGCCCTCCGCAGCTCGGCCGGCTCGCACCACCTCGGCCCGGCTTGGCGCAGCGCCTCTGCAGTCGCTGCTGCAGCTGCCTGGCCCTGATCAGCAACCTGCGGCGGTGGGGGAAAAGGACACACAGGTGCGGATGAACGCGGGCGGGGACACCCCGGTAGCTGAGCCCTGGGCCGCTGACAGCTGGGCCGCCGCAGCCGCGGAGCTGGGAGGCAGGCTGCCTCGCTCCGCTCCCCGGTGTGTTCCGCGTCTCCCCTCCCCCACCCCGCACTTGGCACCCTGGGCTGCGTAGGGCGCAGCTGGGGGGTGACCCCGGCGGTCCCCAGGGTCCCGCCATCACCTGGGGAGGCTTCCATGGCTTCGGCTGCCCCGCCAGGGCCGCCGGACTGCTCTCCGGAGCCCCTGCTGGAAGCGCTAACTGTGCGCGCGCCGGGGCTGGGGCTGCCGGGAGGGAGGGGCGGGCAGGGGAGGGGGTGGCGGATGGAAGGGACGAGCCAGTCGTCGGCTCGCGGGCGGCTGCGTAAGCGGCTGGTCTTCACTTTCCTTCTTAAAGAGATAGTTGGCACCTCGCTCCGAAGGGCGTGGGAATGGGGGCGCGAGCGCGCGAAGCGGCGTCCTCCCGCACCGACTCACCGGCCTGTGCTCACCGCTGGGCCGCCGGGCCTCGCCGGAAGCCTGCTGGTTCGCGGACAGGCTGTGTGACTCCGGGCGAGTCCCTCGACCTCTCTGGCCCTCGGCTTTCCGGCCAGTAACACAGGACGGTGAGAGCAATCTCGCTTCCCACAGTCGGCTTACGAGAAATAGAGATTTGATCCGATTTTCCTTAGGAACATTTTCCACCCCGCCAAACCGAGTACCTCCAAGTACTTGGACTACTAGGAAAAATGATAGCAAGAATCTTAAATAACTGAAAACGAAAATGCTTTTCTTTGAAGTTAGGCTGGTGAATCATTGGAAAGATGGAAATGTACATAATCACAATCTAAAGTAAATGTTGGTGAAACACCTTTTCCCTCTGCCTCCCATCACTATCACAGGAGAAACCAGGGGAAAACGTGGGGGAACGTCCAGGAGACGGGAATCCCTGCCTCGCCCTCCCCCTCCTGGCTGCTAGGCAGCGGAGGTGTCCGCACGCGAGCCCAGCCGCTCTCTGGCCTGCTTTCTTAGGCGGTGCCCGTGTGGGAAGTGGGGAGCAGTGGGAAGGGGCTAGCTCCTTCTGAAGCAGCCCTGGTGATGGGATCAGTCATTCCGCTGCTCAGAACCACCCCTCACCTCCTCCGGATCCCTGTCCAGTGTCGCTGCTTCCTCCAAGAAGCCTTCGAGACTGCCCTTCTTCCCCACTCCCTGTGCCCTGTTTGACTGCACCTCTGCACCAGCTGGCGTGTCCTATACTATTTGTTAGTCTGTCATGGTCACCCCCACTAGAATGTTCACTCTATGAGGGGAGGGACTTTGTTTTGTCCCCTACTACTGTGTCCTTAGTGCCTAGAATAGTGCCCAACACCTATTAGGTGTTTGATAAACGTTGACGACGTGAACGAGCGAGCAAGCACGCTTGGCGCCAGGCCGTCTTCTAGACGACCGCTAGGTCCTTGAGTCTCGGTCTTCTCGCAGCGAGGCTGCACTTGGGGCCCTCTACTCTTCTCCACCCTAGGCAGACTTTTCCAGCTTGGTTACTATTTCTAATGCACGTGAAAAGGAATTAACAATGAAATAAAATGAATATTCAATTAATTGTGACTTTTCAGAGTTAAATCTTTTCCTGTAGCCCTGATTTGTGGTAAATCACTCTTTGCCTGCAATGCCTGTAACAATATAATGCCTATATTCTTGCAACGAAGGCCTATACATCATTGGTTATATTCCTCCCTCTGTTCAATTAGATCGAATGTTCCAATCAGAGGACCAATGACCATCAGCACATTATGCTTTGCGGGAAAACCCGGAGAGCAGTTGCAGCAGGAGTAGGACACTGCAGTTGAAAAAGCCATGTGAAATAATGTGAAATAAGGCCCGCTGCCTAAAAAATGCCCTGATGTTGTATTGTCCAAGTTAATTGATGAAATGTTTTATCTGCCCCAAGGCCCACCTAAATTATATAAGCGACATTTTTTACACTTGAAGTAAAACCAAAGGAAGCTGTGTAATTACTGTTTGTTTATCAGGAGATAATTACTGAGATTCCCATCGAAAGTATACTTTTTTTGGTCTGTCCCCCACGTTTGTTTGGTTTTGCTCGATACCTAGAAGACTACATTTCCCAGCAAGCTCCACAAGGAACGTCCCTAAGTTAGTGGCACCCACAATTCTCCCATCTGGGTGGGGTGAGCTGGTCAAGAGCCCTCTCCTCAGCATCAGAAAGCATGCGGTTGAAAGAACCAGCGTTTAGTTACAGTGTAAATCACAATAAATGAGCATTTAAGCATATAACACAACTATTCTAAAAAATCAGTAGTTTTGTTTCATACTAATCAGAAAATACTTAAATTCGTTTATTTCAGGGCGATTTTGATTCCGGTTTTGGCTAAGCACATCCCTCCCAGTGAATGCCGGAGCAAAACCTGAACAAAACGCATAGAGCAACTGCTTGAGGACTCTGAGGAGAAAATACGAGCAGGCAAATTGGGGAAGGCCAGAATTTGACTTACCACTGCACTAGTGAATTTACCATTTTTGTTTTCTCTGCTATCCCCTGGTCTGGTCAAGGCAGCCAAAATCTGCGATTAATCAACACAAAGAGAGCTCTCGAAGAGTCTCCCCAGTTCTGACGCGAGGACCAGGAAAGCAGACCCCTTAACGCTCAGGGGCAGTGGGGGGAATAGTTTTTCTTTTCTTTTTCAGTCTTTTCTCCATTGTCTCATGACCCGGCCTCCAGTGACGACAGGCACCCACAGGGGCCTCAAGCTCTGAGGGAGGAGAAGCTTCTCCATCGGAGTAGCTGTGGTGCTGGGAGAGGGTGAGCCTCTGCTGTTTTCGTCTCTTTCTGTCCCCCGCCATTTGGCTCCAGGAGCAGGGTCAATTGTGGGGAGAGGGCAGCAAAACAGAGCAAAGTAGTAAAGCTCCAGGCTCCAGCTTCCTAGTGAATTCCAAAGAGGATAAACCAAATACTGGTAATGATACAACAGAAAAAATAATAACTTCCGGCTACTTTTGAAAACTAAAAACAAAGACAAAATATTGAAAGCAATCAGAGAAAAATGATGTGTTCATTATACAGGAGTAGTGATTTGAATGACCGGATTCCTCACCGAAACCGTGGAGGGCAGCAGTACAATGCAGGACGAAATCTAAACTGACGAGAGAGGAGACCAGCCAAGCAGACTTGTATACCCAGCAAAAATATCCTTGAGAAATAAAGACGATATGAAGACATTCCCAGGTAAAGAAACGCTAGGAGAATTCATTGCCAGCTCTAAAAAAACTGCTGAAGACAATTCTGTAGTCAGAAGGGAAACTATATCAAAAGGAAACTTGGCACACCCAGAAAGAAAGAAAGAACAATCAAAATGGTAAACATCTGAGTGCATTTAATAGTCTTTTCTTCTCTTCTTGAATTCTTTAAGATATGTCTGACAGTTGAAAAAAAATGCAACATTGTCTGATGGGTTTTCAGTATATGTAAACGTACAACATAAGACAACCGCAACACGAGAGAGGAAGTGTAAAGGCACTTACACGGTGCAAGCTTTCTGCACTCCATGTGAAGTGCTAAAATACTGATTCTAAGTGGAATGTGAAAAGTTAAGCATGTGTTTTGTGTTTCTTGGCGCACCCATGGAAAAATATAACAAAAGATGTAATAAAAATCAACAGATAAATGAAAATGAAATTCTAAAAAATGTCCAGCTATTCCAAAATAAGACAGAAAAGGGGGAAATACAAGAATTAAAAATAGAGGTTCCCAGTAGGGGTTGCATGAAAGGCAACCACACATTGATATTTCTCTCCCTCTCTTTCTCCTTCCTGTCCCCTCTCTCTAAAAGTAAATAAATAAAGTATTTTTAAAAAGAATTAAAAATAGAGGGAACAAACAGTAAACAAAAAAACAAAATGGTAGATCTAAATCCAAGCATATCGACATTTACATTTAATGTAAACGGTTTAAACACATCAATTACAACAGAGATTATTAGGATGGACGAAGAATGACTGAATTAGATAACGACAAGAAACTCGGTTTAAATCTAATGATAGAGGTAGGCTAAAGGTAAAGATGGGAAAAGATACACCACACAAATGCTAATCAAAGGCAAGCTGGATGGCTTAGTATGAGAAAAAGACTTCACAGAGAAAGACAAATACTGCATGATTTCACTTATATGGGTAATCAAAAAACAAAGCAAGCAAACCAACACAAACAGACTCGTAGAAAGGGGAAACAAATTGGTGGTTACCAGAGTGGGGAGGGGTTGGGGAGTGAGTGAAATAGGTGAAGGGGAGTAAGAGGCACAAAGCCCAGCTATAAAATAAACATGTTATAGGGATGTCATGTGCAGCATGGGGAATACGGTCAATAATATCGTAATAACTTTGGTGACGGATGGTCACTTATTGTGATGGTCATTTTGTAATGTACATAAATATCAAATGATGACGATGCACACCTGAAACTAATAGGATGTTGTGTGCCAACTATATTTCAATTTAAAAAAATGAAAAGAAAAAGAAGACTTTAGAACAAAGAAAATCACTGGGAATAAAGAACCATTAATACGGCAATAAAAGGGTCACTTCACCAGGAAGACATAATAATTGTAAATGTGACCTAGTAAGAGAGCTTCAGAATACAGGGTCAGGCACAAATAATGCCCCTTTTTATTACAAAATCGTCAGCATGTCATTCTGTAAGATAACGATATCACACTCAAACACACCCTCTGATGTCTTAGGTGAAATGTTCACATGAAAACTATAAATTATTACACCCA
>PVKM010043696.1:0-12450 GCA_004027735.1 Carollia perspicillata | reverse complement strand
CCTGGGTGATGCGGACACTGGCCCTCAGTGTCCGCATCATTATGGATGAAATGAGACATTCACACGGACTACCAAGTCCTATGGAGGAAAAGGGTGGGCATGGCTTTTCTTTCAAGGGGAGCAAAAGCTGTGGCCCTTGCTGTGACCAGCCTTTATTGGGTTTCTTGGCACATTACATGATGGTCCTCATTTACTATGCACAGGTTGCATTAGTGGGTTACCTTTTACAGAAAACAAAGGAGACAATGCTGCTAATCACATCACAGAAGAGGGATATTTGGGAATGAAAAGGCAAAAGTGGTCGAACTGGTTATACTCTTCCTTGGAAGGTTTAACAGGTTTAGCATGGATTTTAGGAAGTTATTTTGCAGTAAATGTTTGCCACAAATCCGGGTGAGGGAGTTTTTAGCAAAAGCAAAACTCAAAGTGGCCTAGGCATATTGCAGGCCTGATTCCCCACGGGAGAACCTATCAGTGGGCGTGGGTCCTGTGCATCTCCACGTGGGAGCTGGGCGCACACTACCCAGAACGGTCTCCTACACCTGGGTATCTTGTGCACCCAAACTAGGAAGTGGTCCAGAATAATAGAGACATGTAAAAACACTCCAGCATCTTTAAAGGGTTCCTACAAGCCCAATCTGGGACCACTGAGGATGGCAGTAGGTAATGGTAGTAAAAGTTAAAATGCATTAAATAAAACAAAAAAAATTATAGATTTAACTAGATAGATAGATAGATAGATAGATAGATAGATAGATAGATAGAAAGTTTGATGAAAATGGGGTGAGAAACAGGTTTCAAAGTACCTCTTTGCAAAACATTCATTACAAAAAAGATAACTTCCCAGTGGAGAAACCCCAAATTATCCCTTCATCAAGTGATCCAAGTTAATAGCATCAAAAATGGAACAAATTGAAATTATGTGATAGAATGTAATGAGAAGAGCAAAGCATAATTTCTATACTATTCCTACTAAAGAGGCAAAATCCAAATGTAATTATGAGGAAACATCAAACAAATCTGAATTGAGAGGCATTCTACAAAATAAGTGGTCTGTAATCTTAAGAAGTGTCAAGGTGCTAAAATTCAATGATAAACCAATGGATTATTTCAGACTGAGATGAAAAAGACTTTGCAACTAAATGCAATCTGTGATTCGGAACTAGATCTGTTTGCAACAAAGGGTATATTGGGACAAATGAAGAAACTTGACTGAGGTCTGTGGACTTGGTGTGGATTTGACAGTAGCAATGTAGGAATGGTAATTTCCTGGGTTTGGTGGTTATACTGTGGTTATTATAGGAGGATGTCCTTGTTTGTAAAGAATATACCCCAAAATATTTGGAGGTGCTGGGTATCAGATCAGCTTCTTACTATCTAATGGTTTAGGGAGGAAAACAGTTCTTTGTACTGTGCTTGTAATATTTCTGTAAGTTTTAGATAATTTTAAATTTTTTTAAGAAGTGCGTGTGTGTTTTAATACTCACCTCTTTCATGATTCAACTATCACGTTCTCAGTCAAATCTTCATGACAATCCCATTAAATCTCCAACCTTAGGTCAGTATCCTGAGTCCTCTATTTGTTTTCTTCATAATACTTATCCTCAAACAATCTATATAATTTACTTGTTTTTTTTAATCTGTGCCCCCACCCACAGTCCATCTTCTTACTCAAATGCAAGTATGTTGAAGGCAAGACTCTGTTTTTGTTCACTGTCGTAAACTAGTGTGTAGAACAGTGGCTGGTATAGCAGGGATTTAACATTCATTAAGTTACTGAATGCAGTTGGTTGCTCAGGAACAGATTCTATTTTTGCTCTAAACTGGTCGCTCTTTGGTCATCAAAAACCCAGAAGTCATTTTGTTCCTCTGAGTTTAGCTCTAAATTTGTTAAATAAGATAGGGGCTAAGGATCCTCAGAATTCAGTTCCCTCATTCCAGCCTGTAATTTAAAAAATTAGTGGAGGAGGGTCCAAAAGTATATAAATAAATATAAATAAAGCAATAAAATAGATATTACAAGTTTGTAATAAAATATATTGCTATATCTCACATATTTACATATGATGAGATAAAACTTTACATTTGAAAATCATGCATATTTTGTACATTAATGGGTGAATGGATAAAGAAAATCTGGCATAATCTGACACTGAACACTAGGACTACAGTGCAATAATTCAAGAATTAAGGAAACAATTGCACAAACAAAGCACCTCTTGGTATCTAGCAGAGCGTGAGGCCAATATTTTGGGCATCTCCACCTTAGGCTATCGAGGGCAGATCTAGATTTAAGCAGTAAGTCCCAAAGTGTTATAACTATGGAATGAAGACAGGACAATAGAATAACCAAAAATAAAACAAAATAAAGAAAATATAGTATATGCATACAGTGGAATATCATTCAGCCTTAAAAAAGGAGGAAATCCTGCAATATGTGACAACATGCATGTATTTTGAAGACATTATGCTAAGTGAAATAAGCTGGTCACAAAAGGATAAATACTGCATGTTCCCCTTATGTGAGGTATCCAAAATTATCAAACTTCCAGAAGCAGAGAGCAAAGCAGTGCCTGCCTAGGGCAGGGAGAAAGGGAAATGGGGAGTTGCTAAACAATATGTATAAACTTTCAGTTATACAGGATTAGTAAGTTCTGGAGATCTGCTGTACAACATTGTGTTTATAGTCAACAATATTGTGTTGTGCACTTAAAAATTCGTAAAAGGGGTAAATCTCATGTTAAGTTCTTCCCACAATAACATAAAAGATGAAAATGTTTTTAAAAATCATACATATCTTGCTTATATTCAGATTTTACCACATAGTTGTTGATATATATACTTCCTGAATAATCAATTAATTCTCAATATTCCAAATACCACTCTTCATTAAATCAAAATTTTTGCCTTTGCAATATTTATGAATTTTACTTGTATGGAAAATGGCTATTGAATATATTTTTGAGTCATAAAAATCTAGCACCATTATGCATATTTAAACCTACTTTGAGTAAAGTTATTCTAAAAATTATCACATAATTACAAATTAACATCAATAATTTATGGGGAGCATTTGAGACCTTGCTCCCCAGGATGTCATCAGTTTGGCTCAAATAAACTCTTACGGAAATTCTCTACAGGTTTGGACAAATGTCAACATTTACTTGGCAGAGTCGGCAGGATTCTGAAGAAGCCCACCCCAGACCATGGTGTTCCACCAGCAATCTGCTTCTATCTAGTGAACTCGGGTGAGTCTTTCTTAGAATTCTGGGCCTCTTTGCTTTAAATAATAGGTCATAACTTTATTTGAACTGTTCTTATAAAATTCTTGAGGTGGATGAGGATTGAGAGAATCCAGGGGGCAGAAATGGGTTGCTGCTTTTAATTGGGTTGCTTAATGAAAGTCTGAACAAATTTTTTTTTTTTTTGGTTAAATGAATGACTGCATTCTCAGTTCCAAAAGAGAAAGGACAGCGGCTTCCCCAGTCCAAATAGCCAATGGGGTGCTGATAGTTGTTCAAATCCCCAAATTTGGAGTGGCAGATATGGGTGGTGGGAGTTGTCCAGTAGGATAATGTTACAGATCCCAGAGAAGCTGGCAAGAACCCCAGGAAGAAGGGCAGGATGCCCTGAAATGGGTGCACCCCAAGACTGGGGACCTGTGCCTTGGAAAGTGTCATGGTTTTGACAGTGTCTGGCAAGCTGCTCAGATATTCTCACATGACTCAGAATCTTTGTGGGGTTGCCTGAGAAAAAATTTCATCCAGGGCATAAAGTCATCCTAGGGGATATCCATAACATTTGGCCTACATGAAAATGCTGTTTTTCCCTAGAAGTTTGTTCAGACTTTACAGATCTCAAATTAATATGGAAAATTGTGCCTTTGAGGGCAACAAGGGCCACCACAGTCAGCCTCCCATGAATACTAAAATGGCAGAAATGAGGATCCTTTGATAATTCTAAATTAATTTTTGCATTCACACTTAGTAAAATCTATAAAATTAGGTAGAAAGAATGGAAAACGTTTGTCTCTCAATGCTTCAGAAAGAGAATTTAGATATGGATATTTATATAAATGGATCAACTTGTAAAGCCATTTAGGTGTCAACCCAATTCTTCGAGGTATTAAAAGTGGCTGTCCTTATTTTAAAAGAGGGAAAAGTCATTTGGAACTTGACATAAATTTTAAATGCCTCCAGGGCAAAATTTGGATCCAATCATTCTCTTATGAAATAGTGAGTTTTTCCCATGGCTGAAAGATCTGTTTTTCTCTGTCTATGTATGTCTACACATGTACAGGATGGGCAAAAGTAGCTTTACAGTTGTTCCTATGAAAAATAATACAATAATTAATAAAAACAATGTAAGAATAAACTCTGTTTTGCATACTCACAACTGTAAATCTACTTTTGCCAGCCCCTATAATTTGTAAATGTGAGATAATTTAATAATGGTATTATTAAAATTAATTTAAAGGCAAGTGCTTGTGAGGATTGGGTATTCTAAAATTCTTGGAAATACAGAAACTAATTCAAATGCTCTTCAAGTTCACATAATCTAAGATTAATCCTTAGTAAATGAAAGCTAGCTTAAGTTTGTTGGTTTAAGTAAAACAGACATATCTTCATTTTGCCTGGGTTTTACTATGTAAATTCATGTTAATAATTGATTTTTATGTCTATGAAAAAATGTTTCTAGAGTTTAAAAAATGTCTTTGCAAAACTGTTATACTGCAGAATAGTCCTCCCTAACATATGTCATCAGTTTGGCTCAAATACTCATAAAAATTAAAAAATAATAATAATTTATAGAAACTTTAAAATTTATTGCTGAGTAGATATGTATTTTTAATTCCTTAACTCAAATATCTATGACACTTCAAAATATATGTATTTTCTCTCAATCATATAACTAACAAAATAGCGATTTGGCTTTGTTTCTTATGTCCTAGAAATATACTTCTTTGCTAAGAAATAGGTCTACATGCTGGCAGCAGTGAATACTGCATGGAATACCTACAAGGCAAGTCTAAACTAGGGCAATGCAATGGTTTCTTTCATAACAAAATACTGTTCCATAGCAATGCCAAGTGTCCACTCTTTTGCTTTTTTTGTGTGTTTCCATTTTTGGTTCCAGAAATATTCACAAACTAGCTGATAATGATAATCACCACAGTTGCACATGGTAACTGAGGAACAATTTTCAACATTATGTAATTCATATAATCATTTAATAGGTAAGTCTGGATAGAGCATCAGTCAATTCTTTATATTACTATACAGATTTAAATGTTGCTTTAAAAGACAGGATAAATTGCAGGATAGGTAATAGCAATGAAAATTTAAGTATTTTGTAAAATCTTATGGGGTACCAATAATTTATCATATGAGAACCCAGTACAACACTTAAAGGTAATATGTCAAATTCACAATCTCTTGCCAAATTTAAGTATTGCTTTAAGGATTCTCTATTAAAATTCCAGATGTATTGCTTCAGCAGATTGAAGCTTTGCCTCATTAAAATTAATTTTTTAAACAATCAAAAAGTTTTGATGGGTCAAAAATATCTAATTTATCATATTGTTGACACAAGTTAAATGAAGACCTCAATCATAACATTATTTTTCTAAAATGTAAAGGAGAAAAACAATTATGAAGTAAATATATACTAATTTATTTATTACATATACCTTTATACTATCCAAACAGAAGGCCAGACATGCCGACCATAATTAAAATTAGTCATCCTGCCCTGGCTGGTATAGCTCAGTGGATTGAGCATGGGCTGTGAGCCAAAGGGTCACCAGTTCATTTCCCAGTCAGGGCACATGCCTAGGTTGCAGGCCGGGTCCCCAGTAGGGGGCATGTGAGGGGCAACCACACATTAATATTTCTCTCCCTCTCTTTCTCTTTCTCTTCCCCTCTCTCTAAAAATAAATACATAAAACCTATTTTTAAAAAATCAGTCATCCCTTATATTTTCTATTTTTTAATATGATTGTTTTAAGCTATGATCTATATTTTTTCCTTTCTTATTCTTTTTAAAGATATTTTATTTGTTTTTTTATTTTTAGAGAGAGGGGAAGAAAAGGAGAAAGAGAGGGAAAGAAACATCAATGTGTGGTTGCCTCTTACGTGGCCCCCACTGGGGGGCCGACAACCCAGGCATGTGCCCTGACTGGGAATCAAACTGCGACCCTTTGGTTCATAGCCTGTGCTCAATCCACTGAGCTACACCAGCCAGGGCTCCCTTATATTTTCTAAGTTGGAGTTATAAAAAATAATATAGCTCTTCACATTTTTCTATTTTTGTCATTGTAAATGTAACTTTTCAATGTAGGGGGATAAAGCGTATTTTATTCAACAATGTTAGCTTTATAATTTTTAAAATGCAAATATTCAGGAATATTTACATTTTAGTAAATAAGCCTCCACAAATGCTAGGGCTAATTTATTAAAAGTCATTAAATAAATGTATAAAGTAGGTTTTGTTTCATTCTCAAGGAACTGATGATTTATGTCTTATTTACCTACCTCATTTACAGTTTATCAGCAGAAATAGTTTGTGATGCTGAAAAGACATGACCATTGAAGACTGCAAAACAAAGCTAAAATGATGCATAAGATAATAATAAAAATCAGTTACTCATTAAGTTATTGACATCTGTATTGTTTTATTTCCTGTCCTACAGAAACAGTATATTTCTTGGAACTTTATTATAATCTAATAGATATAGCCTATAGATACTAATATAATTATTAGCTGATATGACCATATCATATTAGACCTTATTATTATGTCAGAGTTAAAAAGACTCCAACAGACTACTAGAGAATAGTAGATTTATTGTATGATAACAATTATGTTAGAATCTTAGAGATGCAAATTTAAGAATTAAATAGACTCATATATTGGCAATTCTTAGTCCTATTAAATATTTAGATAAGTTGGTGATAATACAAGACACCTTTGATGTTGACCCTAGGTGCTTTTGAGACTCCTAAGTTCCTAAAGTATACCAACATTTCTAAATGTGAATTATTTTTCCTTTTTTTTTCTTTTCTAAATGTGAATTATTCCAGATTCTTAGATAATAAAAACATATTAGACACAGACTTTATTATTGAAATGCGTTGTTATATTTCTTTATTGCCACATCTCTTTCTTTCCCAGCTTCTTTCTTCTGTATCAAGTAAAATTTTTATGGCTACCTTGCAATGTATACAAGGTCTATCCAGAAGAAGTTCAGCCATTATTAATACGACAAAAACAGTTTGCATGACACTGATGTAACCCAGCAGCCAAGGGGAGTGGACTGGAATGAGCATGTGTGAACAATGATGAGTTCACTGTACTGGTCCAGCGAGGGTGGTAGATGCCATTGGGTAAGCATGAATACTGTGTGGTTATCACATTCAAAATGACTGAACAAGTAGAGCAATGAATATGCATCAAATTTTGTGTTAAGCTTGAACATTCCTCTGCAGAAACTACTTGGATGATTCAGAAGGCCACAGCTATGGGTAACTGGTGATTGGCAGCTTCATCATGGCAATGCACCCACTCATGCATCAGGTCTTGTGCAGAGTTATTTGGCAAAATATCAAATCACCCAAATGTTTCAGTCCCCCTACAACCCCTATTTTGTGCCCTGTGACTTCTGGCTTTTCCTAAAACTAAAATCACCTTTGAAAAGGAAGAGACTTCATACCATCAATGAGATTCAGGAAAATATGATGGGACAGCTGATGGCAATCGGGAGAACTGTGTGAGGTCCCAAGGTGCCTACTTTGCAGGTGACTGAGGCATCATTGTCCTATGTATAATGTTTCTCATATTTTTTATCTTCTTCAATAAATATCTCTTTTTTTCATATTACATGGCTGGGTACCTTCTGGACAGACCTCATATATTGCTTAGTTTGAAGACTTTTCTGTAGGTAAACCATAACCTCTCAATAACACAGGCAGTTTTCATACAGGGTGTATCATCAGCAAGATGCGTTTCCACCTGGGGTGAGTAGGGAGGGGAAAGAATGGAGAAAGAAAGCTGAAGAGTATGTTTTAGGGGGAAGCTAAAGAAAAAGGGAGACCTGGCAGTTGATGGAGGATTTGGGAAAAAGTGAAGATAGCTGTGATATGAAGAAATTTAGGGAAAGAAGAGGGATTATAAAGGGTGTTAAATGGTTTGCCATATGATCTGCTACTTAAACTCACCCCCTTTCACTTTATAGCCTTAAAGTGAGTTTGATTTGTAGGATATAGTCTTTTCTAGTATACCTGAAAAGAAATATTTATCTATTAAGGTAAAAAATTTCAACTATTTACTATCTGAAATCATCTTTTTATACATGTTATCCATGGAAATGGATAGTGGAAACAGAGGACTCAGGATCAAGTTCTGGGAAGCTGCCACCTCGAAGAGGTAGTGAAGAGACAATAAAAGGGGAGAAGGCAATAGAGGGAGAGAAGGACCAGCCATATGGTATCCTGGAAATTGGGGAAAGACAGTGTTTGGAGCCAAGAGTGGCAATGTGGCTGAAAGGTAGAAGGCAGAAAACTGACCCTTGGATATTGCAAAATGACAAGAACATTTTTGGAGTCTTGATGGGAATGAAAGCCAGATGTAAGCTGGATGAAGAGAAGCTTGGAGGTAAAAGAAATGACAACCATCTGTGTATCAAAACCTCATGAGAAGGTTCTCAGGCAAGGAGAGCAAAGAAAATGTGGCCATCAGAAGGAAGCCTGTGGGAGGAAAGGGAACTCTATCTGAGCTAGAGGGGAACAAAGCAGAAGAGAGTATGTATGACATTGGTCGGAAGAGCATGCTTCCATGAAATGAGATCATCAATGGAGATGAAGTGCATGGAAGTGGTTAGGTCCCTGATTCTCAAACTTAGCTGCAGGTTGGAGAGTTTTAAGTAGTACTCACGCTTAGATCTCCACCGCCAGATTTTTATCTAATTGGTGTGGTGTGAAGCAAGGGCACTCTGAGTTCCCAAGCCTCTGCAGGTGATTTTCACAGCAAATTTTTAGAATTGCCAGGTAAGGTTTTCTGAGGATAGAGAAGGTATGAGGCCTCAACTATTTGCGTAGGACTGGACTACCTCCTATTTGGAGAACAAAAGAAATATGAGTCATTTCTTGCTTTCAAGGAGCCTACAACTCTGTAAGCTGTTTGAAAATCCTTAAAATCTGTTCAGGAAATATGAAAAAAGTTTAGGAGCATTAGTAAGTGTAAGCATATTAAAGAAAGCAGGGTACAAGTCACATTCGATTATGCAGAATCAGGGATCAATTTTAGAGATGATGGTTCAGTAAGGGCTCATTGAAAAGGAGTGGTAAGCTACACTTGGAAGATGTGAAGGGCAATAATTGAAAGATGTTTGAAGGACATTTTAGATAGGGATAGCAATGTGAACACAAAGCAGACGATCAAGGAAAACATGGGGCAAGCACATATTTCTAGGTAACTGAAAGACAGGGGTGGGAGAGAGAATTTTCACTATGTACCCATTTTAAACACTTTCAATATTGAAACATGTAAAAGTTTAACCTTTTTAAAAAATAAGTAATAGTTTTTAAAGGAAAAATGCCAATCTGGGTTGAAAGACAAGAGAAGTGAAAAGTGAGGATGAGAATTTATGGAAAAGCTAGTTGATGAAGGTGCTAAGCCATATAATCTATCATTTTCTCTATCATTTCACCTGAAGAGACAGAATAATCATTTAACTCAATAGGGCCTAACATCACTGTAGTGAAATGAGGTGTAGCAGGCATAAAGTGAAAAGCCAATGTGGAACTGTGTGTTTCTTGAGCTGATCTAATCCTTGTACTGATGAAAGTAGGGAGAGTCACATGAAATGTCATTTATTGCTATTTATTGGAGGGGGGAGTCTTTTTCTTTGTTTATAAAGTACTTTGTAGCCCTTAAGTCATTAATTACTTTAAAGAGATAGTCATGTTCTTTCTTTCATGTGAATTTTTTTTCTGAAAAGAAGGTAGAGGAAAAGGTTACTTTGACAATTATATTGTAAGAACAACTTTTCACTAATGCAGAATGCTTAATTGTCTTGAACAATTTAAAGACTGTGTTCAAGGGCATAACAAGCATAACAACCTGAGTACTGACTGCAAACTGAAATTATAATTCCCTGAAAACAACCTAGGTCACAGTTGAGGTTACCTGTTGCTCCTCAGTATGGTACTAAATTTACCTATGAGTTCTTGAAGAGGTGGGATTTATTAGGTGCCAAAATTAAAATAAACACATACAAAAATCTTGATATATTAAAGGTAGGACATAAAACAGTAATACTAAGGTAATTATCTGTATTATGAAGTTATTTCTTTACTCTGGTATCTTTTAATAGAAAATTTTGGTGTGTTTATTTGGTGCATTTTTTTAAAAATCAATTTAGATAATTTTTCACTTTTGTACAGTGAAAATAGTCATATGCAATATCGCCAGTGTTCATTCTTCATGCTGGTAACGTTTCTCTTGGTGCAATGTTTTAAAGTAGACAAAGCACCTCACAGCTCATGTAGTCTTTGCAATAGTCCTGTTACCATCCCCATGCTTCCCAAGAGAAATGTAATATTCCCAGAAGTTGATTTGACCAATGACTCTTAGCTGGGAAGTATCAATATCAAATACATGTTGTCTGAATTCAATTTTTCTATTTTTTTCCCACTATTGCCTCATTTCCCCTTATCTTTTGTGATCCACATTGGTAACCAGGGAATTCTTATACAAGTTCTTGCATGTTATTTTAATATAACAAAAGCAAACAAAATTAATAACAGAAACATGTACATAGATAAATGTATCTGTTAGAGACAGCTAAGCACAATCTGAAACAATAAAGTGTACTTTACCTGGTGAGACCAGAGTGCCTGAGAAGGCAACCTGGCTCATTCAAATCAGATAGCAGGGGCAAACTCCATCTATCTATCAGACAGAGAGAGGGCGAACTATGATGCGAAGCATAGTTTTGGCCCCAAACACCCAGCAAACTGCGTGACTACAAAGCAAAGTTTACAATTTCTTTTCTTTCTTACACAAAGATACCATTTGTAATAGTTTCATCACCTCTTTTAAAAATCATTTTTTATTAATGTTCGAATACACTTGTTGCCATTTTCCCACCACCACTTTCCCCCTCCCCACACACCCTCACCTCCCACCCTCAATACTACACCTCTTAGGCTTTGTCCATGGGTTCTTTATACATGTTTTTTGATGAACCTTTCCCTTCTTTCCCCCATTATTTCCCTCCTCCCTCTCCTCTGGTTACTGTCAATTTTTACTTCAATGTCTCTGATTATATTTTGCTCCCTTGTTTGTTTTGTTGTTTAGGTTCCTGTTAAAGGTGAGATCATGTGGTATTTGTCTTTCACCTTCTGACTTATTTCACTTAGCATAATACTCTTCAGTTATCCATATTGTCCTGAAGGGTAAGAGCTTCTTTCTTCTTCTGTAAATGTACCATAGTTTTTTGATCCACTCTTTTACTTAGGCTGTTTCCAGCACTTGGATATTATGAATAATGCTCCTATGAACATTGGGGTACACAGGTTCTTTTCATTGATGTTTCAGGATTCTTAGGGTATAATCCCAGCAGTGGAATTGCTGGGTCAAAAGGCAGTTCCATTTTTAGTTTTCTGAGGAAATTCCATACTGTTTTCCATAGTGGCTGCACCAGTCTCCATTCCCACCAACGATGTACTAGGGTTCCCTTTTATCCACAACCTCGCTAGCACTTACTGTTTGATGATTTGTTTATGATGGCCATTCTCACTGCTATGACGTAGTATCTCATTGTGGTTTTAAATTGCCTCTCTCTGATAGCTAATGATGCTGAGCATCCTTTCATACGTCTCTGGGCCCTCTCTATGTCCTCCTTGAAAAAGTGTCTGTTCAGGTCATTTGCTCATTTTTGAATTGGGTTGTTTGTCCTACTGGAGTGGAGTCATGTGAGTTCTTTATATATTTTGGAGATCAAACCCTTGTCTAAGACATCATTGGCAAATATATTTTCTCATACAGTTGGTTCCTTTTTCATTTTGCTAATATTTTCTTTAGCCGTGCAGAAGGTTTTTATTTTATGAGGTCCCATTTGCTTATTCTTTCCTTTATGTCCCTTCCTCTAGGGACATAAAGGAAAATATCAGTGCAAATATTGGTGTGTGGAATATCTGAGATTTTTCTGTCTATGTTTTCCTCCAGGACTTTTATAGTATCATGACTTATATTTAACTCTTTCACTATCTTGAGTTTATTTTTCTATATGGTGTAAGTTGGTGGTCGAGTTTCATTCATGTCATCTGCAAACCATGACAGTTTTACTTACTCTTTTCCAATTTGTATGCCTTTTTCTTCTTCTTCTTGTCTTATTGCTCTGACTAGGACTTCCAATACTATGTTGAACAGGAGTGCTAAAAGCACACG
>PVKM010043695.1:0-12459 GCA_004027735.1 Carollia perspicillata | reverse complement strand
CTCCTGTTATCCAGACTTTAGGCTGAAGGGATGGATCGGAGGAAACCAGCCCAAGTTGTGGTGACCGTCCACATCTCTGCCTACCAGTGGAAGGATATTTGAGCAGGAAATCGCCCTTTTATGTAGCAGGAAGCTGCACAGGGTTAAACAATGCTGCCCTAAGGGCTCCACAAAGAACGAGGGGGGCCCTTGCATTGCCGAGCACGCCCTTCTGCACAAGCTGTTTTTGTTACTTGGATATCAGTGGCTGTACTGGCATGCCCTGTTAACGAGACCCAGGCATGAATCCGAACCGCAACCACGTGGATCTCCAAACAATGACTCTTTCATGACCACAGAGGGCAACTAAGTCTGGAGCCCCTGACTAAATAGGAAGTTGCTGGTTATACAAGTGTATTTGCTTTGTAAGGCTACTGTAACAAAGTACCACAAACAGAGTGGCTTAAACAATAGAAACCAATTCTCGGATGGTCCCAAACCCCAGAAATCCAAAATCAAGGTGTTGGCAAGGCCATGCTCTCTTGGGAGCCTCAAGGGAAAGATCTCTTTTTGACTCTTACTAGCTGGAGGCTCCCGGAAATCCTTGGTGTTCCCTTGCTTTGTGGTTCCATCACTGGTCTCTGTCTCTATTGTGACACAGTCTGCTCCCCTGTGTGTCCGTGTGTCCATGTGTCCTCACCTCTTCTCGTAAGGATACCAGTCATTGGATTTCGGGCCTTTCCTAACCCAGTATGACCTCATCTTAACTGATTACATCTATAAAGACCCTGTTTCCAAACAAGATCACATTCTGAGGCTCCATATAGATAGGAATTTGGTGGTGGGGTGGGGGACACTATTCAACCCACAAGAGAGAATATCTTCTGTGTCTTTCTGGTCTGTCCCATCTATTACTCCATTCCACAAGTCTGCAGCCACACACGCAGCCCCAGTCTACTGAGTGCCCACCACCTCTCCATGTCCTTGCTCTTCTCCTCACCTGTGTTAGATTCTCTGCTCCAACACCGTCCTTGCTCCTCTATGTGCCCTGCGGTCCCTCCCGTCTCTCACCTTTGCACCCACCTGCTCCATTCACCCCCTGCACTTACTCCACCCCGCATCCGGGCAGCTGAGCTTGCCTGGGAAAAACACACGCCTTACTGACCAGTCTCACTCTAATTCCCTGATCGCAAACCTCAGGTGAATCGCAGGGCTGTCCGGCCACCCCACCACATTTGTAGAGGCATCTCTTTCGAAGTTTTCCTGGATCCTGGTCTAAGATGGCCACTGATTAGCCAACAAGGTCAAATCACTTTCCTTTTCTCAACTCCCACCTAGTCTGCACCTTCAAAGCTCCCCATACCCTCTCTATCCTTCTCACTGTCAACAAGTGACCTTAATTCTCATTTCATTGAGAAAACAGGCAATCAGAAGAGAGTTTCCACATCCTCCCAACTCCAAACTGCCATCCCACCTGCACTGCTGTCTGCCTTCCCTCCTGCTGCAATCCCTGGACTGCCTGTGCTCCCCAACCGGAGGCCGGCCCTTCCACATACACATGAATTCCATCTCCTCTTGTTACTCACGGATTTTGTTTCTGCAATTTCCACCTCTGTATCTGCTCGTTAGGTTCCCCCTCTCTACTGGACCATTCCCATCAAGACATAAACATGGTGTTCAGTGAAGGAAATCAACAAAATGAAAAGACAAACTACTGAATGGGAGAAGATATTTGCCAATGAAACACCCAATCAGAGGTTACTATCCAAAATAGATAAATAACCCATATAACTTAACACCAAAAACCCAAACATTAAAAAATGGCTGAGGGCCAGAATAGACACTTCTCTAAAGAGGACATACAGATGGTCAACAGACATATGAAAAGATGCTCAACAGCACTAATCATCAGAGAAGTGCAAATTAAACCTATAATGAGATATCACTTCACACTTCTCAGAGAGACTATTATTAATAAATCAAGAAACAAGTGTTGGGGAGGATGTGGAGAAAAAGGAATCCTCCTGTACTGTTGATCGGAATACATACTGGTGCAACTACTATGGAGTACAGTATGGAGATTCTTCAAAAAATTCAAAGTGGAACTACAATATGAACCAACAATTCCACTTCTGAGTATTCATCCAAAGAAAACCAAAACACTAATTTGACAAGACATATGCACCCCTATGCTCATTGCAGCATTATTTATAATAGCCAAGCTATGGAAGCAACCTAAGTGCCCATCAACAGATAAATGGATAACCAAGTTGTGGTCCATATATATAATGGAATCTTATTACTCTGGAATATAATAGAATGAAAATCTTGCCATTTGCAACAATATGGATGGACCTAGATAGTATCATGCTAACTAAAATAAGTCAGACAGAGAAAGACAAAAGCCATATGATTTCACTGATATTGAATAGGTAGAATCTAAAAAGCAAAATAAATGCACAGAAAAAAACACACAAATACAGAGAACATTTTGATGGTTGCCAGGTGGGAGGTGTGCTGGGGAGACAGGTGGGAAAGGTGAAGGGATTAAGATGTATATAAATGCCCAATTATAAAAATAGTCATAAGGATGTAATGTACAGCATATAGAATATAGTTAGTAATATTGCAGTAGCTGTGTGCAGTGTCAGTGAGTGCTGCACTTAGTGAGGCGATCACTTTTGAAGTTATATTAATGTCTAATCACTATATTGTATGGCTGAAATGAATATAACATTGTATGTAAACTGCAAATGAAAACAATTGTTTTAAAGGTATAAACATGTGGAAACATGGCCCACGGTTTAAAAAAACTCTCCGGCACTCCACAGTGCCCCCAGAGCTACTGCTCCGCTTTCCTGCACCTCTCTACTGTCCCTCTGCAGCAGCGAGTCTGACGCAGTCCCTTTGTATGCGTGCCACCTGCCTTCCCAGCAACTACCGTGTCATGCTCTCAAATCCTACCAAGCTTTTGCCCACGGCTGACACTGACTTGTCTTCCTTCCGCATGTCAGGAGCTCCCTACGTGACCCGCACTTGCTCACAGCGATGTTTTAATTCACACTTAGGAATGGCTCTCCATCACAACTCCAGCAACTTAACGTAACAAGTCTTCATAATTCCTGAGAGGTACTGTTGGCCCCTCTCCACAAGCTCAACGGCAATATTCCTGCAAACTGCCCCAGCGTGCAGTCACTTGTAATGATGACACTTCCCTACCTGGCTGCTATTAACCCACCCAATGCTAAAGAGTTGGTGGCCTGCCCTGGCTGTGTGTGGCTAAGCCAGCTGGATCATCATCCCCAAAAATGAAAGGTCACAGTGTTGATTCTTGGTCAGGGCACATGCCTAGCTTACAGGTTTGGTCCCTGTTCGGGGTGTGTACAGGAGGAAACCGGTCGATATATATCTCTCACATCAACATTTCGTTCTCTCCTTCTCTCTCCCCCTCTCTTTAAAATCAGTATGCATGCCCTTGGGTGAGGACAAAAAGTAAAAATAAAAAGAGTTGGTGGCCTTATCCTACAGTCAAGTTTGCCTCTGGCATGCTCAGCAGGGCCTTTCCCCAACGGGTGTCTACCACTCTCTTTCCTCCAGTCTCCCACTCTCCTCATCCAGCATTTCTTCTCCCTATCAAGCAGGTGCCACCAGATCTGCAAGCCATTCCTTCCCTATCTCTCTCACCCACATCTAACCAGAGGAATGTCCTGGTAGAACTTCCCAACAACAAACCCTCCTAGGAATGGGCGAGGAAGAGGGACGCTTGCCCAGTCGCCACAGGCCTGGAATACAGGCACTCCCCTCCAAGCCCCACCCTGCCCTGGCCAGCAGGCACCTTTATCCAAACACTCTTCCCACTCATTTTTTAGAGTCCTAGAATGACAACCTCTGCCCATAGTATTCAGTTTGCTTCTCATGACGCAGTCTTGTTAAGTGGTGATACTGGCTAAGGCAGAATTTAATTACCTTGGGCCAAAGGTCATGGGAAAATCAGAACAAAGGGCTAGTATAATATATTCAGTGTAAATTAGAAACTACAAAGCAGAATAAGAGAGTGTAAGTTTCTAAGCACAAAAACATTTTGGAGATAACGGCTGATTCAGCTGGAATGTTGAATAATAACTTTCCTAGGTTTCTAACGTGCTAGAAGTATGTAAGTAAATGTCCGTGTTCAACCATGAGCTGAGATATGAGGGAAGAGGAACAACAACAACAAAAATAACACAAGCAACTCACTAAACTTCACCCAGATTCTTGGGTAAATGATACCTGTGTGTGCCCTAAGAATCTTCTGAATGGTTCCAAATCAGAGACCAGAACAAAAATACCCGTATGAACCTCTGACCAAACAGCGCTACAAACACATGCTCTAAGCCAGTCTAGGGGATATTGCCCAGAGAGCTCTGTCTGAGTCTGGGCAAGATAATGCTAACAAGGTAAAACCCTCAACTCCACCGCTTCTCAAACTGAGCTCTAAAATCTGCCTTCATCAGGATCTCCGGAGGTTCCTGTTAACCATACAGATTGCGGGGGGCGGTGAGGGGTGCTCCCCTTAGCTCAGCCAAATTAGACTTTCTGGAGGCAGGTGCCTGAAGTCTGCACATTTAAAGATCTCCCTTGATAATTTTACTGTGTCTAAAGTTTAAGAACCACTTGTCTATTATGAGCACTTTGACTTTCTTAAGTATCTGGGGGGAAATTGGCCTAATACAAACAATCTGCTGCACACAGTCTGCTGGAGGCTCGATCCTGGAAACTGCAGCTGTGACAATTTTCTAGCACACTGATCACTTTGCAGTTCAGCTCTGACCAAGTCAGCCTCTCTCCAGAAAACGAAAAAGGGTGTCTACGAAAGACACATCTCAGCCTAGCCCTCGAAGCCTTCAGGAACAACACTTCCCTTTTATGACACCTCTGAATGAATCAGTTGCTTTTGCCAATCGATTAGTGTTCCCCAAAATGACTTTCTTGAAAAAAAAATTAAATCATATCCATTGAACTCCCACCATCCACTCATTCATGCATTCACTCAACCAACCAGGCATCTATTGAACACTCGGGACTTTCCAAGTACTGCTCTAGGCACTGAGAATCCACAGTTGAGTCCTGGCTGGTGTGGCTCAGGGGACTGACACTGACTGGCCTGTGAATGGAAAGGTTGCCAGTTCGATTCCTGGTCAGGGACGTGCCTGGGTTCCGGGCCATGACCCCAGTTGGGGGCGTGTGTGGGAGAGGTAATGGATCAATGTTTCTTTCCCTTTCTTTCTCCTTCCCGCCCCCTCTCTCTAAAAATAAATAAAAAAATAAAATCTTTTTTTTAAAGAACCTATAGTTGAAATAGATAGCTGAAAAAGTACTGTCTCTAAAACATCATTTCCCATGTAATAATTTGCTTATTTGGCTCTGACCTATAGTTATTCATTTCGTACTTTCCCTCTCTCATGAAATGCAAGCTCCGCGGTGGCAAACAGTGCCTTTCTCACCTCTGCGTGCCCCCAAACGGGTGTGTGTAAACGCTTTCTGAACTGGATCGAATTTAATCTCAGGCACAGTGACTTCTGTGTTTGTGGAATGAAATAAATTTGAAGCACTAAGTCTGGCTATGCATGAATTTTTGCATTTCTGTCATTGGACAAGGCACAGTTTTAACAGATGGTTCTTTAAAAATAGATATGAGATTTTAAAAATAGTTTAAGCCAAGCTGGGAATGTGGGCTCCAGTCAAGCTAACTGACATCTGGCGAATCAAGTTGACAAGTAACAGGTTTTCAGGAGGTCAGGCCTGTAGTCTGAGTCAGCCCACCTGTCTGTCACAGGAACAGTCTCGGATGTGGGACAAAGCAAGGGGTACCTTTAACACCACACACTTTTAGTCAACCCACCAATGCCCTAGCCATTTGTAACCTTTGTTATTTCTATATAAGAGCCCCAGGAAACCATTCTTTAAAAATGAACCCCTTAGATAGGACATCACAGACACAATCCATGAAATAATCAGCACTGGCTGGTGACTCAGTAGACTGAGCACCGGCCTGAGGACCGGAGGGTTATCAGTTTGGTTCCTAGTCAGAGCACATGCCTACGTTGTGGACCAGGTCCCCAGTCGGGGGTGTGTGAGAAGCAACCACTCAATGTATCTCTCACACATTGATGTTTCTCTCTGTCTCTTTCTCCCTCCCTTCTTGTCTCTCTAAAATAAATTTTAAAAATCTTTTAAAAAATAATTGATAAACTAGACTTCATCAAAATTAAAAATCCCTGACCTGCAGAAGACAAGTCAAAAGAATTTGAAAACAAGTAATAAACTGAGAGAAAATATTTACCAAAAAACACATTTGATAAAAAACTGCTAAAATATTCCAAGGACTCTTAAAATTTAACAATAAGAAAACAAACGAACAGATTAAAATGGACCAGAGACCTTAACAGACACCTCACAAAAAATATATACAAATGGCAAGTAAGCATATGAAAAGATTCTCCACACCATGCGTCACCAGGGAAAAGAAAATTAAAATGAATTGCCACTATATTCGCATTTGAAAAGCTCAAATCTGGAACACTGACAAAACCAAATGCTGGTGAGGATGCGGAGCAAGAGGAAGTCATTCATCGCTGGTGGCAATACAAATGGTACAGATGCTTTGGAAGACAGCTTGGAGGTTTCTTACAAAACTAACATATTCCAGCAATCACTATACAATCCAGCAATCACACTCCTTCGTATTTTACTCAAGGGAGTTGAAAATGTATACCCACAAAACAAACAAACAAAAATGCACATGGATATTTATATCAGCTTTATTCGTAATTGCCACATTGGAAGCAACCAAGATGTCCTTCTATAGGGGAATGGATAAATAAACTGTAGTACATCTGAACAATAGAATACTATTTAGCACTTAAAAAATAAGCTATCAAGCCATGAAAAGACATGGAGGAATCTTAAATGTATATTACTAAGTAAAAAAAAGAAACCAATCTTAAAAGGCTACATGCTGCATGGTTCCTACTCTAGGACACTCTGGAAAATGGAAAAATTCGGAGACAATTAAACACTCAGTGGTTACCAAAGGCTGGGGTGGGCAAAGATGAATATGCAAAGTACATAGGATCTTCAGGGAACTCAAAATATTCTGTATAATACTATAATGATAGATACATGTCATCATATACTAGGTATTTGTCCAAACCCATAGAACTACAGAGATTATGATGTGTCGAAGTAACTTCATCCTTCACAAAAAATGTACCATTCTGGTGAGTGATACTGATAACTGGAGGGGGCTCTGTACGTGTGAGGGCGGGGGCACATGGGAAATCACTGCACCTTCCTCTCCATTTTGGTAAGGAAGGTAAACCTCAAACTGGTCTGACAAAGTCTTAAAAAAACCTCACATTAACCCCTGAGGTATTCAATAGCTGTGGCCCATGGTCATACTAGCTTGTCCAACTTGTAGGGATGCATTTTCCTGAAAATCTTCACTTCTACAACATGTCCTGTCATTAATACTCCACATTTCTTCTTTGCAGGACCCACTATGTGGACGATAAGCTTTAAAAAGCGATCCTGGTAGTTGTGAATGGTCATTATCTGAGAAAAACGGGACCGTGAGTGATTTGAATTTTCTGTGTTTTATATGTCTGCGATATTTACATTTTTACAAGCAGATACTGCTTTTGTACTCAAGATCAATAAGCTCAAATTTTTTTTTAATTTGAAAAGATCTATAAAGTTAGAGGAAGCATACTCATTACCTTTGTATTGAATGGTAAAGGCTTTTTTGTTTGCTATTTTTAAGAGTTGATTGTAAGGAAGGGGAAAATATTCTGGGCCGGATGCCCCATTTAGTCATTAAGGTATGTGACAGCAGGAGGTGTGGTTGTCTTGCTATTATTTCTGTCTCAGGTTTGTTGGTCTTACTTTCTCCTAAGACTGTAAGTTGTGTTGTGGTGTGAGTATGTGTATGTCTTCCCTAGCGTGTGATTGTAGCAAGTACTCAAAGATATCTCTGATTAGTTTAATTGAATTGTCACATTAAGACATAAAGTGTTTTCCCCTGAAACATCCATATAATTTAGGATATTGAAAGATTTTTTTTAATGCTGAAGAAAAGTTTCTTTTAGCCAGATTATGAAGCCAACATTCGGAATGCTACCCTTGACCCAGCCTTGGCGAATATTCACCTTGCGGAACTAAGAAAACACTTCCAGATCAAAGAACCCTGTTCGTTTTTTAAATAAAGAAATTTCACTTTGTCATCTCACGCAGCTCGTTGGGAAGCCAGCACTTGGTAAAATTCTTCGTTTGAAATCCAAACAAAAGAAATCCAAGCTCTGGTTCATTTCCTATCTCCATCCCATAGTATCAGGAATTCAAAAGAGCTGAGGAAGACCTTGGCCAATGGCCACTGTGGAGCCTGCTGGGAGTCAGCTTCCTGAGAGGATGGGTGACTCTCGTCCCTGTACACTGCTGGGAAATTGGTGGCAATCCAGGAAGTGAGAAGGAGCCTCAGGCAAAGGAAGCCTATATGTCAAGGATTTTCTCCCCAGGGGGTTAGAAGTTCAAGAGTTGGTGCTTTTCTCATTTCTAAGGAGGCAGCCTTTGCTCCAGGGAAATTGCGTGCTTTCTGAGCTTGGGTTTGCACAGGCCCTTCTCAAGAGAAGGAACCTCCCGTACACTCCCAGAAACATCATAAATTGATGATTTTCAAAGTCCATTAGGGCACAACCTTTTTTTTCCCTTTAAGATAATTTTAAAAGAAAGCACTCAGTCATTTCAACATGACACTGAGCCAAACCAGATCATTCTTTTCTAATAGCTCTGCTTTTTATTTATTTATTTTTAAGATTTTACTTACTTTTAGTGAGAAGGGAAGGAGAAAGAGAGGGAGAGAAACATCAATATGTGGTTGCCTCTCACACACCCCGTACTGGGGACCTGAGCCACAACCCAGGCATGTGCCCTGAATTGAACTGGCGACCCTTTGGTTCGCAGGCCCATGCTCAATCCACTGAGCTACAGCGGCCAGGGCTAATAGCTCTGCTTTTTAGAGGAAGCAATTTGAATGTTCATACAGAGCGTGCAGGCCAACTGACCTCAAACTGCAAGTCACCTGGACTTTTTTTTTGTAATAATGGTAATAATAATAATAATAATAATAATAATAATAATAGCCACCATTAAGGTAGTACTTACTGTATGCCAGACAGTGGGCTAAGTATTTTCTATTTATTATGTCATTTAATCCTTGCAACAACTTTGCAATGTAAATACTGCTATTATGTCCCCACATCACAGGAAAGAAAGCTGAGACTCAGAGAGGTTAAGTGACTTCGCAAAGTCACATAGCTAATTAACCATAGACCCAGAATCCAACCTGGGCCAGTCTGACCCCGAAGCTCCCGTTCTTATTCCTAATGGTGCACCTTCAGGATAAAACTGTCTGCAAATAAACCTCTGAAGCATTTATCACCCCCAGCACTGCAGCATCTCACGACGGGTTAAGAAACCTAGCAACTGTACTCCATAAATACTAAGAAATGACATAGCACCAATTTACTATAAAGCACACGTTTACTCTTCATTTGAATGAACCACAGTGTTACTTGTTCCCCAAAGGCCTGGCTGAACAGGTGACACAAAAAGGCCCATTTAACGTTTTGGCTTTTGAAATGGGATACACATAACAGAACTGCCTCTTATGTACCAGTGTACTGGGTTGAACGGTGTCTGCCCGAAAGCCGTGCCCATCCGTAACCTCAGAATGGGACCTTATCTGGAAATAGGGTCTTTGTAGACGTGATCAAAT
Source organism: Carollia perspicillata (assembly GCA_004027735.1). Lineage (NCBI taxonomy): Eukaryota > Metazoa > Chordata > Mammalia > Chiroptera > Phyllostomidae > Carollia > Carollia perspicillata. Next base: position 2,669 of record PVKM010043695.1, on the reverse strand, counting down.
TAAGGTGAGGTCATACTGCATGAGGATGGGCCTGTTCCAATGACTGGTGTCCTTTAAGAGTTGAGAAATGTGGACACAGACCCTCAGAGCGGGGAACACCATGAGAAGGCAGACACACAGGAGAGCACACTGTGCTGACGGACACGGGGACTGCAGGGACGGCCCACCGCCACGGGACCCCAAGGACGGCCAGCCCCCCCAAAAGCTCAGAGAGAGGCATGGAACAGATTCTCCCTCTAAGTTCCCAGAAGGACCCAACCCTGCTGACACCTTGATTTCAGACCCACAGTCTACAGAAGTGTCAGAGAATACGTCTCTACCGTTTAAGTCACGCAGGCTGTGGTACTTTATCACGGCTGCCTGAGGAAACGAAGACACAAGGGCCAGCTTAGGAAAAATACTGTGAAGAGAGGTACCCTGATCCTCCCAATTCAGAGGTAACTCCAGATATCCCACCGGTTGGGGCTGCCTCTTGTGGGCCAGAAAGTACCTGCGACCCTTCCAGGCCGATGCCATGATCAGTGGAGGCGGCGAGAGCGAAACGGGAAGAACCACTCAGCTCAGCCCCTGCAGGTGTGCTGTGCAAGACCAGCACGCTTCCTCTGCGTCTCATCTGCCATCACTGCTGTGGCAGCCAAAGGGAGCCACTGCAGAGCTCCTGTGGGACTGAGTGTCTGAGGACCCAGCAATAGCCCATGGTCACTGCAAAACATGCTGCTGACGTGCTGGGGCTAGGCCAGCCCTAGCTGTTCCCGAAGAAGAACGAGCCAGCTGACTCAGGCTGACACTCACAACTACCTGGTCAGTAAGTGGGTTAAAAGCTGAATACTGAGCCATCGGTGGGGTGTGAGTGAGTGGGGCCGTGGCTGGGGTCAGGCTGGCGTGAGGCAAGAAGCCAGGCAGGATTAGAGCAGCGGTGCCACAGGGCAGGAAGGGCGGGGCTGCTGCGGATGCTGAGTAGGCCACTCGGGCAAGTTCAGAACCAACAGAAATGAAGAGAAAATACAATCTGAGCCACCAGTCCTGGCAAGGAAAAGTACCAGGGTGCCCTCCCAGGAAGGAGAATTTCAAGGCTGCAAGTGGGTGTGTGGGACAGGGGACCCCTTCCTCCCTGGGCCACACGCCAAGGCTAGGGAAACGGGAGGGGTTTGGTGACGCAGCTAGGGACAGAGGAAGGGACACAGACATTTAGTATCACATCACCCTGGAAAGGCTAAGAGGAGTTCGAACTCAGCTGTGTCAAAGGCCTGATTGTCCTGTAGATTTCCTTCCACCTGTGAGATGCAAAGCCCTCTCTTGAGCCCCTAATACCAACCCTAACCCCATCCAGAGCAGCACCTGATGGCCCAAATGACTGACAACTCATGTCAGAGAACAAGGAAAGGAAAGTGGGCTATGCAAAATTTCAGTTGTTTAAAAGACTAAGTGGCTGCAAGGTGTCCGGGAGGAGTCAAGGCCAAGGGCACTGACCAGGAGACTGGCAGCTGAGAGTACAGCCTGGTGACTGCACGCCTGCCTGAAGGTGAAGAGAACAGAGGCCACTACTGGAGCCTCATAGCCCGGGGCCATTGTGTGAGGTGGAGCTACAAACCCTTGTAGCAAAAGCCTTGCTTAGAACCATCTGCTGGCAGCCGTAAGTACTGGATCGGCTCACTCTGAGGCTGGTCAGTAAGGGGCTGTCTCACCCTTCTCCTCACCCTTGAAGATCACTTGGCTAACAGTTGTAATGTCCCTATTCGGGGCAACCCCTCCTGCCTCACAGGGCCCCATCTGTTTGGGCAGAGAGCTACAGTGTAAGGGATACGGGAGGCTTTCTTGGAGACTCCTTCTGTGCCTTTAGTAGAATCCCCTGGGGGTAGGCTAGGCCTTCAGCAGGGTCAGCTTACCTCCCACGCCTGACACACTGGTCCCACTGGAGTCATTTGGATGTGGTGTTGAAGGTGGATCGTAGCCAATCACCAAGTCAATGGTGGCCTGGGTAGAAAAACGCATTGCAGACAGAATCAGTGCAGGACATTGGAATGCTACCGATCCAGCAGAAACCAATTCAGCAGGAGTAAAAGTTCTAGAAGGGGTAAGCAGGGGGATGGGAAAGTGAGAAGGGAAAGGATGACACACTCCACTGTTTATGTCTTCTCACATGTGAGCCCAGGTGGAGTGGGAAAGCCTGGGAAAGGAGTTACCTGTTACCAGGTTGCCAAGAGTCTCATTGCTACAGGGCAGCCTCATAAACTGGAAGTTGGGACAGGCAAGCAGGAACTTGTAATTAAACTCCAATCACAGAATTACAGCCACAGAGGCTCCTTTTAAATGATTATGTTATTTGTTTGCTCATTGATTTCTTTATTATTTGCTGAAATTTATTTTCATACTTCTCTCTAAAAAAGAACTTTGAACGACTAATAAAATATTATATAATAATGTGATTCATAAAATAGAATTAGGAAAGGAATCAAGTCTGATTAAAGAGGAAACACATATGCAAATCATGAAGTTCTAGATAATCCACTCTTGCATAAAATATGACCCCAAGATAGCTGGGAGCCAAAGCAAGATTGGAGAGCTGAAAACATTATGTAACTTTCATTGTTAGAAGAAAGAAAACATGATAATTCCTTATAGGAGATAAAATTATTCCTACTTTTAATATCTGAAATAAATATCTCACA
>PVKM010043694.1:0-12444 GCA_004027735.1 Carollia perspicillata | reverse complement strand
CACAGTCCGGAAAGCTGTGAGACAGCTGAGAACGCATTTCGGTTCCCTTAGGTCACGTGCACTCTCACCTGAGACACCCGCACAACTGGGTGTGGCTCACCGCAGCCCAGATTTTTGGATTGCTCTTCGCCTCTTGCCAGCCCGAGGAGCTTATTAGAAAACAGAATGCCAAAAAAACTAAAAGGAAACTCTCAGAACCTGTAGCCATCAGGTTCCTAACAAGTGACCTTCACCAAAAGGTAAGGTTTCTCTAAAACCTCTTTCTTTCCTTATGATCAGTGTGAGATGGTCGTTCTGGTTCTTGTAACCACCCTGGGGTTGGCCCTTGGGGGAAGTCCTTCCAGCCTGCAGCTTGGTGCGTATGGGAATCTGTAGGACTATTAGGAACCAGGGAGGGGTCACCCTGAAGGCCAAGGTTTTATAAAGATAATTGTTAGACTATCAGTCTAGTCAGACCTTTGCTTTATTTAGCACTTTCATTTCCATTATATGCATAAGCTGTCAACATTGGGAAATAAGATGAATATTGTCTGTCCTGCCTCCTGCATAGCCTTATTGGTAACCAAATAAGATCATGTTCCTGAAAATGTTAGGTAGGGACCGTGTTATATCCACCTCTGAGTTCCTAGGGCCTAACACAACACCAGGCTCATAGTGGGAACTCTGCAGGGAGGGTAGAAGGGAGGGGGGGAAAAGTATGGGAATGTTGTCAGGTTCTCTTCTAACAATTTCAGGGATCATGAGCTGTATCTTGTTGCCAAAGCTTGAAAGTATCCCATTTCCTTGGATTTAAATGCTTGTGGCAGATAGAAGGAAACTCTTACAGTGGGGCAAAAAGTATGTTTAGTTTTTTCCATGAAGTAAAAGATACATTTTTTATTCTCACCAATAACTGTATTGACTTGGATATTTTGAGTATGCCAGTCATCTCCATTGTGGTATAACACTGACTTTTCTCAGTTAGTATCTTGATTTGATCGCTAACAACTTCAACTGCTCTCTGCCGGACCCTGGAGCATCATCCAACGAGAAATCTCCAACACTAGACTTCGCTTTTGACACTGGATCAGTCACAGCACCTGCTCCATACAATGCACAAATTTTTTGTTCTAGTTGCATTTTTACCTTTCTTGAAATAATAAAGCATAATATGCTGAAAATGTTGCTTATTTTCTTCCATCTTTAGTATTAAAATGGCTATACAGAAATTCACCAATTTTGATGTTTTTTTGAATGCCCGTTGGTATGACAGCTGTTACAATACAATCTTGCAAAATTGTTTCAAATGAATTTAAAGACAACTAAGGGCTACTAGAGCCATCTCACGGGAGAAAAAACATGAACTTTTGGGCCAACCCAATATAATTTTTGGTCGTGGACCTTCGCTCTCCAGATGTATACAGGTGGTCAGAGCAAAATAGAGTTTCTTAATTGTCATATTATGGTTACTCAGGGATACCTTGTATTGTGTGTACCGACGTCCATTTTCTTTTCACAGATGAAAAGTATCTCCCTAGCTTCTTGCCATCAGTTGCATTCCAAATTCCTGGATCAGTCTCAAGGAGAGCAGGTAAGCACAATATTATAATCTTATCCAGTTAAATAGAAGGGACCTACTCTACTAATATTCTAGGAATGGGCTCACATTTGGTGTTTGGTTTGTTGTTTTGGGGGGCTTTCTTCCTAGTCTGCTTGGGGAATTAAATGAAGTATAAACATACACTCTAATGCATGTTCAGCTATGCACATATTTCTAATTGACTCTCGGGTCCATTTGGGATTACTCTTGGCACCAAGTAAAGTTCCCAACAAAGATGGTGCCGTGGGAGGCTGTTTATTAAGTTTTTTCATCTGTAGTGACTGCATCTTTGAAGGGCACCAATTGGCTTAATATTAAATTACAATACTGAATTCCTTTTCTTAGAATTTGAAGAGAAAGCAAATAATGTTCATACTACTGCATGGTCTGAGAATTGTCTTTCCTCAGCAGACAAATAATTCTGTCACTAAAAAGCTTTATGTGATTTCATCTTATACAATTTAACGATAATGCAAAATGAAATATAGGGAAGGCATTTATAAATAAGCAGTCAGTGTAAAGAGTTTCGAATCGTCTGCTGCTCCCTTTCACCTTCTTTCAACCCGGCGGTTGGGCTGGGAGGTGATGCGGGTGCTACTCGGATACGAGCAAGGCCCCAACCACATCTCCTGGGAGTCGTTACAGACCAGACACAACAATACAGACTAAGAGACAGGGGCACCAGAAATGAGGGGGATGCTCTATGTCAAGAGGCATCTTAGCTAGTATGCCCAAACTTTTTTTTTTTTAGGTTGTTAAGAATTTGTTGTTTGTAGCCAAAGTCTTGTATTTACTGGAACCTGATTCTGGGGATAAGCAAGGTGAGGGAAAAGAAGACATGGAAGAACCAGCAGCCGTGGGATATGGTGCAGCCAAAGAGGAAGCAGAACGAGAGGCCCCTGCAGATGAGAAGGCGGACTCCGACGAAGAACAGAATGAAGCGGGGAAGGAAGAGCACGGCAAGCCAGCCACGCTGCTGTGGTTGATCCAGAAGTTGTCTCGGATTGCAAAACTGGAGGCGGCTTACTCACCTAGAAACCTCTTAAAGGTATAGTAAATGTGCAGAGTGACTGAAAGCAGTCATTTTTATTTGAAGTATTTTTAGTGGTGCTAGTGATCCTCCCAAGCCCCCAGGAACTTTTGTATCCAGAACCGCAGCAATATCTGCCCCAACATGGACCTTGTTTTGTAAATTAACTGTTTGTGTGGCTGTAAGGATAAGAGGAACACTTCCAATGAAAACAATCTGTATTTTCAGAGAACATGCATCTTTAAGTTCCTCGGAGCTGTGGCAATGGACCTTGGAGTAGACAAGGTGAAGCCGTATCTCCCAGTGGTCATAGCTCCTCTGTTCCGAGAGCTGAACAGCACCTATTCGGACCAGGGTAACTGTGGCCTCTCTTCTAAATACTTGCACCTGTCTCCTGAGTGCATTCTTTTCTGTGTTCTCTCCCTGCAGAGTGTAAGAAAGAAAACTTGCTAAATATCAAGACAATTGATAGCAAACAAATAAGGCGTGTTTGTTATATCTGACTACCTTCCCTTATACTTTCTCATGTCTAAGAATGAATGTTCCGTAAGAGATATTTTACTCCTAAGTGTAAACACTCAAACTATAAATTGAGATGGTTCTGAACCTCATAGTGCTATAAACAATAACGAACAATGAAATGCCATTATATTTTCAAGAATTATAAGGCAAAAGTATGTATTTAAATACTTTTTCATGTTTTTCTTTCCTGGTGCATTTGGAACATCAGCCTCAGTTACCCTAAAATGCCTATTTTGATACTAGGAAAAGTGGAAATTGGGGTTGGAAAGAGAGAAGGTAAAGTAGATGTTACCTTCCTCTCTTCCGCAGTTTTAAAATAAAACAAATGAAGTGTGTTGGTCCTAAAACCCTGAAAGTTTCCTTCCTCTTCAAAGAGGAAAAAGCAGTGGTAAAGGTTGGGTCTGCTTTGGTTCTCATCAGCCAACATTTACTGAGCACCTAATATTTGCCAGGCACTGGGTTCAACAATGAGAAAAGGCCTACTGCCTATTTTCAAGAAACTTGAACAAGTATACTGAACTCTCCTAAGATTGAGGCAAAAATCTGTGAGTGGTTTGCATTTGGGGGCGAGAAGGCAGGGAAGGACAGGAGAGCATAGCTTTTCATCAGCTTCACAAAAGAATCTTTGATACTCCCCCCACCCCAAATGTTATGACCAGAGCTAAGCCTCTGTGACCGGAGAATTAGAGAGGGCCTAGAGGAACACCTGCCTCCTTCCGCAGCACTGAGCAGACTAACAAAGGTGACCGAAAGCATTGCTGTCTCATTCTCAAACTAAGGTCTTCTGGGCCTGGAGTTCACTAGAAGTGGACATCTCTCCTTGCATCCTGGATGAGGGGGTGGCTAGGAGCTGTGTCCAACACTTTTGCTGGTTTTCTCATCTCAGAAATGTAGGGATTGGTGTCAGATTAGCACTTAATGTTGAATAATAGTGATAATGCCGCAGAAGTTTAAATCACGCATGTTGAAATCACACATGTTGATTTTATAAATATTCAGATGTATCTTTTCCTCTGTCACTGTCTCTGATTATTACTTTTTGTGTGATTAGATCCCCTGTTGAAGAATCTATCCCAGGAAATCATAGAACTACTTAAAAAGCTGGTTGGGCTGGAGAGCTTCTCACTAGCCTTCGCGTCTGTTCAGAAACAGGCCAGTGAGAAAAGGGCACTCCGCAAGAAGAGAAAGGCTTTGGAGGTGAGTCTGCCGTTTGAAATACAACGCGGCCTGTACATCAGGCTTCGTAACTATTTTTAACTGGGGCTGTGTGCACACATGTGCATGACACCTACCCAGGGAGGAAAGAGGCACTTACCCAAGTGTTTGGGAAGTGGGGACTTTATCGCTGGGGCTCCACGTGTTCTTTAGCGGCCGTGTAAACTCTTGTGTTAGAGGTGAATAAAATGGTCTTTATGTGCATTTCATTTTTATTGGTTTAACCTTCACTTTTAAAGTAATAGAAAATTTCTATTCTTTTTTCAAGTTTGTAACTAATCCCGATATTGCTGCCAAGAAGAAGCTGAAGAAACACAAAAGTAAAAGTGAAGCAAAGAAAAGAAAGATCGAGTTCCTGCGTCCAGGCTACAAGGCCAAGAGACAAAAGAGCCACAGCCTGAAAGATTTAGCGATGGTGGAGTAGCGTGCTCCCTGTGTGGACAGCATCTCCGCGTACCCCACACCATGAACTTGTCGGTGTATCTGCCTGTCAGATACCACAGCACGCTTTACTATTTAAGCTAAACTTTCTCAGAGATTGTATAGTATATAGTTTAATATAATTATGCTCTTATTTTTTAATTAAAACATTTCATACTACTACTGTATCTTCAGTGTCTAAAAAGCATGTGATACACACAGTGAAGTTGAAAAAAATTTTAAAGATACACTTTAAATAGCAAGACAAAATGTAGAAGTTAGGAATAAATCGAACAGATGATTTACAGTACCGTTCTGAGGAAGCTGTGATACTTCATCAAAAGACACTAAGAAAAATCTGCACAAATAGAGAAGTACAACCATGCTCACGATAGGAAGACTCAGTGTCATAAGGTGCTGGTTCTCCCAAGCTGAATTCCACTGGCGAAGTGCATATCTGAGCAAAATCCCCAGAGTTCTCCATATTATCCTAACAAGCTGATAATTCTAAAATTTTTATAGAAGATAAGCTGAACATTGCCATGATGCTCTTAAAAGAGAACAGGGTAAGGGGCATTTCCTATAAGATATCAAGAGATACAAAAAGTGCTGTCTGTGAAGGGAACACATGGTAAACTCTACTTCATTGACATTGAGGACTTCTTAGGACAAGATGGAACTGGGATATGGTCTACACTGATAAAGGATCACAGTGAATCTGAATCAACAAAGATAAAAAAGTGGCAAAAGAGGAATAAGCAATGCACAGAAGAAATACAAATGGTCCTTAAACATTAACATTCAGCTGACATGTAAAATTCCATACACACTGGTTGGTACATAGTTAATACCTTGAGACCCCCAACTACCACCTCGGCTACTTGAGTCCCTAGACTCAGAATCTCCCCCCACACCAGAAATTAAAGGTCAATACCTGCAGCGGGTCCTCCTGCATCAGTTCTGTCTAGTAGTTAAATATTTTTAACCACTCCCATATTCAGCCTCATTAATAATTAGGAAAATTACAAATTAACACCAGAATGCATTTCCATTTTGCAAACTTTATATTGGTCAAGTCGACGACACCAATGTTGGCGAGCAGAGCAGAGGGAGCTCTTCTAAACCACTGTGGAAGGTAATCAGGCCTTGTTCCATCTGTGTCTTCCCTCGTTCTACACTTGATGCGGCAGCAGGATTCTTCAGGCTCCATGTAATGGGAAGGCAGTGGGGAGGAAGAGCCACCTTACATGCCAGGCACTTGGCATACATTTTTTTAATCCTCCTAGTACTCCTCAAAGCTTCCTAAAATTGGTTATTTTACAGACGAGGAAACTGAGACTCAGATTAAATAATTTACTAAGGGTGACCTAGGTTGAAGGTGGCACAACTCAGATGCAAACCCAGGAGCCAAAGTCCGTGCTCCTTACAATTATGAGGGTTAGGATATTATAGCAGATGGCATGGGAATCAAATGTTCAAACATTCATAACTTCACCTTTGTTTCAAGTAGTTTATGTCTCAAACAGGAGTCCTCATACTTCCAAGGGGTTTGCAATGTGCCAAAAGGATAAACGTGGCACATCTCAGAAGGCCAATTTCAATTAATTCTGAGTAATTTAAAGTACATGTATTGCAGAACGAGTATCTCAGGTGTACTGAGCACAGTTTTGTTTTAATCGGTATTTACTGACTGCATACTGTGTTCCAGGTGCGCCACATTAGGCACAAGGGGTACTAACAATGAAGTATGGGCCCGGGCTGGTGTAGCTCAGCGGATTGAGCACGGGCCTGCAAACCCAAGGGTCGCTGCTTTGATTCCCAGTCAGGGCACATGCCTGAGTTGTGGGCCAGGTCCCCAGTAGGGGGCACATGAGAAGCAACCACACATTGATATTCTGCCCTCTTTTCCCTCTCTCTAAATAAGTAAAGTCTTTAAAAAAAATAAAGTTATGGTCCCTGCCCTCAGGGAGCTTATGTTTCCACAATTTAAAGTGCATCTCAAGTATTCTGAAAACAATTCCACCACTCTCAATCTCTTTTCAGTGTAATCACATCATAGCACACCTACTAACCAGTCATAAAATAGAATGTTAAAGCTGAAACAAACCTCTGATATTACTTGGCCAAGTCTCTTGTTTTATAGAGCGTGGGGAACTGAAGGAGTGGCCATTTGTGCCTAGAACTCCATTTTTTTTTAATTTTTAAAAACATCAGCATGCAGACTCCTGAACATACCTGTATAGTTGCTTCCTACTCGAAAAGGACCTTACAATTTATACCATATTAAAATAAGCATATATTCTTATACCCCATCCTAGTCTTTGTGATAAACCAAAGAGATTAGGATGATCCACGGTCAGCCCTTGGCTACGGCTTCATGGGTGTTCCTCAGAATTCAAGACCACAAAGACCCTGTGCCACGGACTGAGCACTGGTCTGCAAACCAAAGGGTCGCCAGTTCAATTCCCAGTCAGGGCACATGCCTGGGTGGCAGGCCAGGTCCCCAGCTGGAGATGTGTGAGGGGCAACCAATTGATGTTTCTCTCCCTCTCTTTCTCCTTCCCTTCCAGTATCTCTCTAAAAATAAATAAAAATCTTTAAAAAATTTCTCCCCATTTTTAGTGATTATTGAGGACTATATCTACTTCTGTTACACTGCAGCCAATCCTGTGGTAGACTGGGCAGTCTGAAAAGTTCCTTTGAACATAAATTTCTGATAGCCTAGTGGTAAACCTAATTTTTAAAACCAACAATGCTTAATTTCTCCCTGTAAAACCAACATGATTTTGACTTCACCAATCAAACTTATATGTCCAATAAAAAGTAGATAAAAGGAATGAAAGACAGTGAAGACATCTTTTATAATGCTTAAAATACATCTTTTTTTTTTATTTCCTTCAGTGTATATTTTTTCTTTAATGTGTTGTGAATTCATCAAATATAACCACTTAGGATTGCTTTTACTATCTCTACTAATATGGACAAATTTATAGACATTATTTTTAATGTACAGAGTCTCCTTCAGTTAGCATAATTTTACTTAAGGAGTTATATCTTGTGTGTTGCACAGATGACATTTTCAGGAACTTACAGTGTAGTTCTCGGGACCAGCTTCTGACCCTGACCCTGAAGTCTTTCATCCTGAGCTCTGCTCCCAGCTTGCTAGCAGTTGGGTGAGCCAGCCTAGCAACCCAAGATACCACACGTCCCTAAACATTGCATTGCAACCCGTTCTACCTACATCACAGGGTTCCTGCACAAACTGACTAGGTCAATATACGTACAACCTTTTCAACAACTATATAAAGTACTGTAAAATGATAATTACAGGTAAGTCAGTGAAGTTAACCACCAAAATAATTATTTCAGCTTCATGCCTATAACCAAAAGCTTTAAAATAGAACAGCTTAAATAAAGTGGTCATTTAAGTAAATGAAAACTGTACTGCCCACACTACATTCCTATACTACTCTACTGAGTCTAACTTTTGGAAAAACTTAATTCATTTTAGAGGAAAAATATCTGAGCTACGATATTTATTAGTGTTTATACAAACAATCTGTAACCACTAATTCAAAAATAGGGTTTTCTCCCTCAATTAGAGCGCATTCCTTAAATAGGACTATATTTGAATAAGAATTCCACACAAATAGAATATATACCCTTAACACAAGAAAGGAAGGGATATTTTACATTACACAGACCAGATATTTAGTTGGTTCAATCACGATGGGTTACCCTTCCAACCAAATACTTATTTTTCGTATTTATTACAAACGCTGTAGTCAGTTCAGCATATGCCAGCAATCACACACAGTTCAAACATTTAGTGTGAAGCACACCAGATGTTTCCATAGGGATACGTGATACGGTCTTCATTTCAGAGGCGCGGAAGTGACTGAATTACTGTCTGCTTTTTAATGTTTCAACTAACCTGTGAAGAGAAAATGAATGGTTTCATAACATTGACTTCAAACTTTCAGGTATAGAGTGTGATCATTTATAAACTTTAAAATGGAGGTGGATTCCAAAGCACTTTAAATGATGAAGGCTAAGATAGTTATATTAGAAAATGACATTACAGACTCAATTTCGAAGAGGGTCTTTTAGCATTCAATTTGTCTACGCTTTGAATTAATAATCCAAAAAACCAAATATCTACTTTCCAGGCTGCTACCTCTACAGCCAGATAATTCAGTGGTGAAAACTAGTCTCTGTCCTCAAGAAGCTGATACATCTAACAAGGAGATGTACAAGTCAATCACAAGACAGTGTAACAAGTGCTATACCACTGATCTGTGCCAAGAACATCCACATGTGTGGTAGGCAGTGGGCATTAGATACATCAGGGAAGACTCTCAAAGACGACAGCCTTGACCAAAGTCCTGAAGGGTAAAGAATTACAGGGTGAAGTGAGGCAGGAAAAAGACCAAAGTGGCAGAAAGTTGGCTTATCTAACTGTAATCAGGTAGGTGTGGTTAAAATAAAAGCCAATGCACATTAAAGAAAGTGGGAGATAAGGCTGGAGGAACTTAATATGATAAGCTGCTAAGTAATTTAAATTTCATCTTTAAGACAAAAGGGGAAGTTACACGTGTGCACAGATGGCTTCTGGAAACATGATGCTTACTTACCATTCCATTGCCTCGTCAAGGCCAGTGCCTTTGGTTGCTGAGGTTTTGAATATTTGCCATTTTCGGTCCTTCAAGGCAGGTAATCCCAGTGAATTTGCCATCTCTGAGGGAGTCATAGCCTGTTCCATGTCCTGCTTATTTGCAAACACCACCAAAATGGCTTTTCTCAGCTCTTCTTCCTAAATTAAACAGAAGATATTTAATTTCCTTTAATCAGTGTGCTCACTTGAGTTTAGGAAGACATGCCAAAAATTCCCTATTTTAAAAGTACATTTCCTAATTATTAATATGTAATGACCAGTATATAAATTATTTGAAATTACAGAGAAGTACAAAGAAAAGGAGCTTCACCCATAATCCAACCTCCCAAACACTATCACTGTTAAAATTTTGGGTATTTTTTTACTGCTTTGTAATTCAGATATTTATAGTTTATTTAACAGATAAATTTATACAATTAACAATCACATTTGCATATAGTTCCATACCTCGCTTTATGAAGTTTAGTTTAAACTAGACATTAAATTGTGGATGATTTTCCAAACAATCAAAATTTTCTTTTAAAAAAGTTAAATATACTCTACACTATGATTACATGTACCATAAACTATATAACTTTTCCAGTATTAAACTTTTTAGATGCTTTTCACTTAATTATTACAGAAACCCAAGTGACCCAAATCATTATATAAAAGTCTTTGTGTAAATTTTTATTTCCATAACATAATTCTCTAAAAATAAAATCAAACTATGAAATGTTTCCAGTCTCTTGTTACATGTATAAACAAACTGCTTTCCAGAAAAGCGGTAACATTTTGACTCCACCCACAGTATATAACAGTGCCTATCTTTAGTTCAGCCTTGGTACAACTGGAAATTGTGTATTTTTCCAGACACAGCATCTCATTACATGATTACTGGGGTATTAAAAATACAAATGTTATCCGCAATATATTTTTTCTCCCGTGAATTATAGGCTGATGCCTGACGCTCACTTATCTAATGAGTGGCAGACATCAGTATGATTAAAAACACCAATCGATCCTCAGTCTCCGGCTCTCCAACAGTGTCCTGGTTCCCTATCTGCCTTTAGTTCATATTATCTGGCCTCTGAGCTTTGGGGGATTTTTATATGTATTAATAGAATTAAATCTCTTTTCTTTTGTAATGCCTTCCAATCCTTTGATTTAGAAAGACCTTCCTTATCTAGAAACTTTATACATATTTATTTATATATTGTTATAATCAATAACCACTTTTACATTTAATTCTCTACACCATTTAGAATTTATTTTTGTGTACAAAGAAGGTAAAATAAAATAATTATGTGTAAGTTTTTTTTTAATTTAATCCTCACCCCAGGATATGTTTTGTGATTTTAGAGAAAGAGGAAGGGAGAGAGAGGGGACAAAGAGGGGAGAAAGAGTGGGGAGAGCGAGAGACAGGGAGAAACATCAACGTCGTGATGTGAGAAAGAAACATTATTGGTTGCCTCCCATCCATGCCCTGACTGGGTATCGAACTTGCAACCCTTCAGTGCACAAGACAGCACTCCAACCGACTGAGCCACTCTGCCAGGGCTGTGTCAATAAGTTTTGATGTAATAGTCCTGCCTTGTCCTTTACCTGTACTTTATATTACATAATAAATATGTGTTGATTGAATCAATTAAAAGTTAACTGCTAAAGAATGAATAATTTTTAGCTCTTGGTCCATAAGTTTATGCAAGTCAAATCCTAACAGCAAAAATAACCTACCAACAATCTAGCACAACGTGAGAATTGTAAAACTGACATTAATAATCCGTTCCTTTTAAGCAAAACTTTATATGATAAAAATGCATTATACCATGTGAATTACATCTAAATGAAGCTTTTATTTTTTTTAAATCCATCATACCCAAGGCAATTAAACATTCCCTTAAAATTCCTTATACTTGAATTTGGTCTAAGAAGCTCTTATGATAAATATTACACAATTTGTTTAAAAAAATCCAAAGTTCAGTGACTTGCAAGTCATTAACAAGTCAGATATCCAAAGTATTCTGAGAATACTTCTACCTGGGAAACCAAGTGGCCTAGAACATTTGATGACTACATAATTCATAATCATAATTTTGGTGAGAAAAAGAAACTGAATTTTCATGAGTATAGGCAATTTCATTATTAATTAAGTTAATCATGGATACATTTGAAAAACTTATTTAGCAAATGGCGTTTTTTTCCAACTTTAAATTACTGAATGCAGCCTCTGAATTCAGTCAGTCAGCCAATAAATAATTTTACGAATCTCAGCGGATGCAATGTGCGGAGTTCTTAAGTGCTGTACACCGTTCCACACAAGGGATATTAAGGTGAATTTGAAGAACTTACATGTTAGGGTGAGAGACAGATATAAGAAAACAAAATATATCTTTAAATAATAGAAAAAAATAATAAATGGTACAAAGAACAAAGTAGAATAAGGGATTAGAAAATAACAGACTCCTCTCTGGGGCAGAAACATGGAGGTGAAATACATCAATGAGATAGTCACACAAAGGCTTGGGGGGCGGAGGAGAGCATTCCACGCAGGATGAGCAAATGCAAAAGACCCTAAGCCGGTGTCAGGTGTGAAGCTGGGTGCATTCAAAGAACAGAAAGGTCTGTGTGGCTGAGGTACAGGGCAGAGTAAAGAATGATAAAGCTGGGAGAGATAAGCGGGGACCAGAATTATGCCAGAAATCCAGAAATCCATTTCTCTTAACTTTAATAATTCTGCAGCAAACAAACATGCTTATTATTTATACCCATATCTGCATGCATCAACTAATTTATATAACTAGAAATATATTTTTCTAAGAAACCACTTCATAGGAGTCACAGAATAGTTCAGTTTAAAAAGAATTCAATTCTGAATTTCCTGGAAATGAAGGATTCTCATTTAAAGAAAGTCACAAGGCTGGGTATTTTTTTTGTCTGTGATCATCTACCCAACAGTGTTTCTGGAATAGGAAGTAATACGCATAAAAGAAAATGATAACAAAGGCATGGCAGGAAATATCC
>PVKM010043693.1:0-12448 GCA_004027735.1 Carollia perspicillata | reverse complement strand
ACATGAATTATTTCAGTGTGAATTCTCAATAAATACACTAGGTAGGAAAAGCAGCTGTTTTATTTGTGTTGCATTAAATAACGACAATAAGGCTCTTGAAGAGAAATGAGTTATTCTAAGTTCATGTGACCAGTAATTTTTCAAGCTGAAGTATCTCAGTTTCCTAGATGCATCATGTCACTAATTACAATATAAATTGACAGAAATCAAGTCATAGCATATACAATTAGAAAGTATAACTAACTGTTCCCAGTATCCCATTTACTGTCAATGGGACAACTGTGGGATTTGCTTACACCAGTCAATGCCCATTTGCAGATCTTTCCAGTCTGTGTCCCTGTTTGAAAGCATTGGGGTAAATAATCTGTTGCTTCACCCCCTAGTGGAGATCCCTTGTCATTGAACAATGCAGGGCTCTGACGTTGGTGAGCAGGACTCAGTTCTAAGTGTTATAGGTGTCTTCACGCCTTTGATTCTCACCCATAACAAACCTGTGAGGCAGGTATGTCATCATCACATTTTAGAGAAAGGGGTATGAAACTCATTAAGATTAATTAAGGAACCTTCCCAAGCTACACAATAATAAGTGGAAGAACCTAGTTTTAAACCAGGTGTTCTAGACCCCCAGCCCACATTGTTAGCTTCAGGGCTACCTGGCCTTGCTCTCACAATGAGATGATGGATGACATACTCTGGAGTCAGACTCAGTGCTTTGCTGCAGCTTGCAGGAGAAGTCTTCAGAGGAAGCAGTCTGACAATGATACTTATTCTCTGTACCTTTTACCCCTCTCTCTTCCTCCTCCCACTCCCCTGTTGCTAACCCTCCATGTGATCTCCACTTCTGTGGCTTTGCTCCTGTTCTAGCTGTCCACTTAGTTTGCTTTTGTTTTAGGTGTGGTTGTTAATAATTGTGAGTTTGCTGTCATTTTACTATACCTGTTTTTTATCTTCTTTTTCTTATATAAGTCCCTTTAACATTTCTTATAATAAGGGCTTGGTGATGATGAACTCCTTGAACTTGATCTTATCTGAGAAGCACTTTATCTGCCCTTCCCTTCTAAATGAAAGCTTTGCTGGATAGAGCACTCTTGGATGTAGGTCCTTGCCTTTCATGACTTGGAATATTTCTTTCCAGCCCCGTCTTGCCTGCAAGGTCTCTTTTCAGATATCAGCTGACAGTCTGATGGGAATTCCTTTGTAGGTTACTGTCTCTTTGTCTCTTGCTGCTTCTAGGATTCTCTCCTTCATTTTTACCTTGGGTAATGTAATTATGATGTGTCTTGGTGTGTTCCCCCTTGGGTCCAACTTCTTTGGGACTCTCTGAGCTTCCAGAACTTCCTGGAAGTCTATTCCCTTTGCTAGATTGGGGAAGTTCTCCTTTATTATTTGTTCAAATAACTTTTCCACTTGTTGCTCTTCCCCTTCCCCTTCTGGTACCCCTATAATGCGGATGTTGGAACATTTAAAGATGTCCTGGAGGTTCCTAAGCCTCTCCTCATTTTTTTGAATTCTTGTTTCTTGATTCTTTTATGTTTGGTTGTTTCTTACTCCATTGAGTCCCAGTTTTCTTTCCATCACTATTGGTCCCCTGTGCATTTTCCTTCATTTCACTTATCATCACCTTCATTTGTTCATCTAATCTTCGACCAAAATCAACCAATTCTGTGAGCTTCCTGATTACCAGTGCTTTGAACTGTGCATTTGATAGGTTGCCTATCCCTTGGTTGCTTAGTTGAATTAGCTCTGGGGCTTCGATCTGTTCTTTTGCTTGGGCCATTTTTTTTTTTTTTTTTTGTCTCATGGCACCTGTTACGTATGAGGGGCAGAGCCTTAGATGTTCACCAGGGTGGGGCAACTGAGTCTCTGGGTTGTGATGCTATATGTGGGGGTGGGGTCTGAGAGGGATCAATGGCGCTCCTTCTTCTCTCTGTTGGATCCCAGACCCCTCTGCCCATTTCCCCAAGCAAAGTGAGTCCTTCTGGTGCTGATTCCCAGTGGGTGGGCTTGTGTACGTTCTAGGACCCGGTGGGTCTCTCCAACAAACTCTGCTGTGAGGCTGGGAGTCACTCCCTGTGCCTCAACCCCCATAGGTGTTTTCAATCAATCTTTTTAGGTTTTATTACCTGGAGCTGGGGCCCTGGGTTGCACAATCTGTCTCGTTCCCCAGTTATCTGCAAATGTGGGACTTCCTAGTCAGCCACCTTGTGCTCGGTGCCCCGCTTCACAATCACCAGCAGCCACCTGTGCACCCGAAGTGCTTTTTGCACCCAGTGCTTCCGCTTTTTGTGCCGTGACCCATCTCTGCTCAGCCTCCCGACTCCGCCCCGCTTACCTGCCTGGATGGATGTGTCTATTTTGTCTCCTTGGTTGTCTGTCTGACTAACTTACAGTTCAATTTTCTGTCAGTTTTGGTTGTGATTTTGTTTCTAAATTATTGTTGTTATTATTTTGGTAGTGGGAGGAGGCACAGTATGTCTACCTACACCTCCATCTTGGCTGGAAGTCTTGCCAATGTTTTTAAAAAATTATTTTATGTTAGAAAACCAAAGGAAATATTTGAGCATGAAAGAGATGTGGAAGCCAGGTTGCTGTGAACTGAGGAGTTGATGGGAGGAAGACAGAACACCCCCGTTGGGACAGTGGCTTAAACAGCTGGGATGTGAATCCAAAGGGAGGCAAAGCTGAATGGGACTCAAGAATCAGAAGTGTTTGGAAAAGTGAATATGCCAAGGAGAACAGTGTGGGAAGAGAGGGAGGGAGAGGGAGGATGAATTGCTTTTGAAATAGGAAGAAGATGATTTTAATAACTGTGGCTCCCCTCGAAGGAAGGGAGATTGTAGTAATGGGCAGCTCTAAGTAGATTCCCCAGAAATTGCTGATGCACCAGGAAGAGTACTGGAAATAAGGAAGGCCTTCAGGCAACGCACATCCGGACAGGTCAGAGGAAGTCCACGAGCACAGGGAAGTCGCAGGCTGTGGTCTGTGGTTCAGCATGGGGCGTTCATACTGAGTTATAGATCATTAAAAACCTTATATATTCGGCATTTTGGGGGGAATGAAGGGCTGTTGAGGGGTTCTGAATTTTGGAATGATTTTTATGATTGTTATTATGGAAAGAAATATCTGACAGTGTGATGGATAGTTTATTCATCACCTTGACTGGGCTAAGGGATGTCCAGGTAGCTGGTAAAATGTAATTTGTGGCTGTGCCTGTGAGGATGTTCCAGGAAGAGATCAACATTTGGATCAGGAGGCTGAGTAAAGATCCTTCTCACCAATGTGGGCGGGTTTCAGCCAATCTCATGAGAGACCGAAAAGAATGAGAAGGTGGGGAAAGGGCAAATTCTCTTTCTTCTTGAGTTGGGACATCCATCTTCCCTGGCTAGGAATCAGAGCTCCTGGTTCTTAGACTTTCAGATTCTGGGACATGCATCAGTGCCTCCTCCCGGACTTCTCAGGCCCTTGGCCTTGGACTGAATTATATGTCTGGCTTTCCTGGTGCTGCAGCTTGCAGATGGCATATTTTAGCTTATTATCTCAGCCTTCATAATCATATGAACCAATTCTGATAATAAATCTCCTCTTATACATCCTGTTAATTCTGTTTCTTTGGGGAACACTGACTAATACCCCAAAAAGCGATAAGAAAGCAGAAATACCAGGGAGGTTCAGTTGCAAGATAATAAAAACTCAAGGTAGGCAATGAAAGTGAAGAATGACAGAAGGATATGGAACAAAAAAATTCTTGGAAGTGTCTGTAGAAAAGGTGGGATGGCTTACTCTGAGGGTAGGGTGCTTCCAGGCTGACTTCCAGGTGTGTGGGGGATTGCGGCCAGATAATGGAGAAAATGGAATAGATGTGGGGTGGGAAAGGAGAGAAACAGGTGCAATTCTAGACCTGCCAAGCTTGAGGAACCTGTGAAACCTACAGGGAAGTTAGCGGGCAGCCACCTGTGTGCACCTGTAACAGACGTACTACTTAAGGTGATTCTCACTGCTGTAACACCCAGGTATAATACCTCAAGCATGAAGAGAAGACTGTTCCTCACTCATATAAATCCTGTTAACTGTTGTCCTTGAGTGATAGAAAGCTCCCCTTCAAGCAGAGGTTCAGGAGGCCAGCTTCCTTTTATCTTGTACCTCCATCAACTCCAACATGTGATTTCCAAGGTCTCTATGAGGAGGAAAGAGCCTAGAGGATCAAATGAGAGCGGTTCTTATGGGTCATCCTTGTCAGTCTCAGGCATCAGTCACTTAGACACACGTGCCATCGGCTGAAATCCAGTTATACGGCCACATCTAACTACAAAGGGGGCTGAGGAAATGCGGCACATAGAACTTACACTTGGCAGTCTCCACATCTCAAGGCTCTACACTTAGTATCTGCTCAGTAAAGGGAGGCATTATATTAGCAGTGGGGTCTAGTCTGAAGTGGAATGTATGAGACGACAGTATTGTGTGGAACTGGAGAAGCCCCAGAAAGGGGTTCAGCTATAAAAGAAAAAGAAGGGTGTGCACAGACTCCTGGGAACTAATAAATCTCCGAAGCAGCAATGGAATGTTATTCAGCAACAAAATGTGTACTTTACTACATGCCGCTTACTTGTGAATAAATCTCACAAATGCAGTGTTGAGGAAAAGGAACTAGATGAAAGAGTACACACTGCATGATAGCATTTATGTAGTGCTGAAAATTAGATAAAACTGGTATGAAGGACCAGACGGCAAGAGAACAGTTAACTTCATTTGCCTGCTGTAGAGGAAGGGAGGCCGTGGAAAGGCCTCGTGGTGTTCTTTATCTTGATCTGGGTGCTGGTTCCATAGGATGCTTATTTTGTGAAAATTCGTTTAGGTGCACACTTATGATTTGTGCAGTTTTTCTACATTGAATTTCAGTAAAGCAGGCAGTTAAAAATAAATTTTGTACATGTTTTAAAATTTTCACTTTTATATCCTAATAAGGAAGTGATTTAATCACATCCTAATTAAAAACTCTCCCTAATTCAGAAATATTGGCCCCTACTCCCTTTTCTCAATACATACATAAAATACATTCTATTAAATTTGCTTTTTTGCTCTTCCCTAAAAGTGAAAATTGTTTTTTGTCCCAGAGGGAAGATTTCTAGCAGATTATTTTGGATAATCTACTTATTTTTGATATTTTGATGTCCACAGCAAGGCGTCTCTGGTTGGATCCATGAAAGCACCTTATATCATTTATATCTTGAAAGTCATTTCAAACTGTGCTGGAGTGTCTATGGCGGAAATGGCTCTCTGGCCACCAAGACTCGTGCATCTTTTCCCTGAGGTAGCCATTTTTGCTGGCCCTATTTTGTCCTAATGGGGCCACTGGCTTCTAGCAAATCAGTTGTGGGCAGATGTAATATATGCTTTTTCTAAGCCTGATCCTTAAAAGCTTCCCATCCTCCCTCTCTCTCCCTCTTCCAGCCGAGAGGTGGCCGAGTGCAAGGTGACCCCGGAAGCTGTGTGCAGCGCGTGGATGAGCTTCCGAAGACCTGGACCCCTGAACAACCACATGAAGTTGAACACGTCTGTTGTTCTTTCCAGGAGCAGGAAATAATTTTCTACTATGCTGAATCACCGAGATTTCAAGTTCATCTGTTCTTCCCCAAACATGCGGTTGCCTTACTTGATGTAGTTGTAAATGGGTCATTCGGAATACTTTATCCTTTTTTCTTGTAGGACCTTAAGTTTACACAGCCGGGACTTTCATACCTTACACTGCACTAGCTAAATAGTCTGACCCCAAGTCAGTCATTGTATTCTACAGTAGCTTTCAGATCTATCCACTTTGTTAAACATCCTTTATTCTTGCCTGGTATCCTATTATATCTTGCTTGGTAAGAAGAATGAAAAAACCCTCTTGGATGGAGAGAGCCTGGCAGTAGGTCAACTTGCAGTCTCCCTTAATTTGCTGCTGCTTTGCATATTTCTTTGGACTGTAGCAGCAGTTAAAGGCGAAAGGCTGATGGGTGTCAATTCTCAGGAAGGGCACTGGCCTCTAAGTGGTTCCATGATGCATAGTGGTCCTGGTAATTAAAACTCTGCCAGCACATGCAACCTACATGTGGCGCGCTGGCAGGAAGCAGTGTCTTCTGCCCTCAGATGTCACAAATAAAGCCCGACACAGCATGCTCCCAGGCATGCTGCTTGGAAATTCAATGGGCAGTTGCTATGCCTTTCAGCACAACTCCAGGCCTGGGCAGTGGGTGCTTCCATTAATGAGGAAGGACTTTATTTCTCTTCTCATTAAATTGGATCCCACATAACCCCCAAGCTGTGTGATAAAACAAAGCCTGCCTGCTCCTTGCCCTTATTTGTTTTAGATCTATTTGAAAGAGGAAATACAATAAACTATTTCCAAATTTAATTTTCCATTTTCTCTCAGCCAGCACATCTAGCAAAATAAATGCTCCAAACTTTTTCTTACACTTTTACTGAGGAAACAGATATAGAGTGTACTAATCTTAAGTGTGCAGCCCAATTAATTCTACATATTTACATGGACATTTGACTATAGACCATGCCAGTTCCCTAAAGGTTCCCCAGCATTTCTTCCTTCACAAACTCCTCCTTAAGGCAACTACTATCCCCGCCTCAATCACTACAGATTAGTCCAAACCAGGTTGTAAACGTTCATTCAACATTCATCGCACATCTTCCTCCATCTCTGCTCATGGCTCTAGGAAAACTTTACTAAGTAGTTTTTCCTGATTATTCAATAGTCAGATTCCACTTTCTTCCTTTTACGGTTTTCTTTGATTTTATATTCATTGGACATGCTTTTGCAACTTTTAAAGAAAATTATTTACAATTAAGAAAATGTTGAAAAGAAGACTCCAAGGGCAGATATGAGAATAAGATTAAAGGACAGGTAACCCTGTAGAGGTCCAGGCCACCAGGGCCTCGGAATGGGGGGTGTGCTCAGCCTACAGCCCTGTTATTCTTAGTGTCACCTGTATCACAGCTACAGTGGCAACCCCTTATTCCCAGGCTGTCATCAACCAAATCCTGGATTCTGAAACCATGACTTTGAAAGTTTGAGATTTCTGCAGCTTCATGGCTGAGATGAAGCTGCGTGTGGGTTTGCCCGCCGTGCTCCTGGTCCTTGTCTAATACCCTTACCCCCATCATGTGTCTTGAAACAGAGTAGTGTGAGTTGTTCCATTGGTTGTCTCTTACCAGCACTGTCTGGGCTGTTCTAATTTATGTGCATGTTCACATACGTTTTAGAAATAGCTTGTCAAATTTCCCTATAAACCTCTAGAATTTGATTTGAAATTACTTTGAATCTATTGATTATTTGAAAGAGAATGGACATCTTGACAATACTGAGGTTTCCAATCAGCGGCAAAATATATCATTTTATTTAGATAGTTCTTTGTTAATTTCTCTCAGCTCTGATTTATATTTTTCATTGCATAGGTCTTGAATGGTTTCCTTTTGTCTTTGTTTCATGTTCTGATGTAATTGTGAATTGTTTTGTTTTAATTTCTTTTTTACATTTTTTACATATGTCCATTTGCATATATGGATATATAACTTAATTTTGTGTATTATATGTTTACTTTGCAATATTTATACTCTTTATTTCTGTGACCCTGCTAACATCATTTATTAGTTCTGTTATCTTTTATGAAAATTCTTTAGGATAGTCTATGTCATGAGTACATGTCATCTCTATATAGAACATTTATTTTTCCTTCTTTCCATTTTAAACCTTAAAAGGCTCTCTTTCTTGCATTATTTCAATGGTTGAAATCTCCATTATAATTCTTAACAGAACTCTTGTTCTCAAACCTAGAGATGGATGGTTTATTCTTTCACAATTTTTTATTATCTCAAGTATAAGTGTTTTTTATTTTCAGTTTTTAAAATTTTTACTTTTTTGATAACTGAAATTTATTGAATTATAATAATTTCCCTTTAATTCCAGTTTTCTAAGGGAATTTTTAAAATTGTGACTGGGTTCTGAACTGTCAAATATTTTTTCTGTTTCTATTGAGATGATCATATAGTTTTTCTTCTATATTTGCTAAATATGGAGAATTGAAACAATAGATTTTTTATGAGAAATCAATTTTATATTCTAAGAATAACTTCATTTGGCCATTATATATTAAGTTTTTAATGTTATTCTGCTTTATTAAATAATAATATTTTGTAAAGGATTTCACTTACATGTTCTTGAGAATCATGGTTTTACTTACATTATTATCTTGGCCTGGCTTTGGTAATAGATTAATGCTGGCCTTATAAAAAGATTTGTAAAATGTTTTACTCTCTTATTTTTTTAAAAAACATTGAACAACATTGGTATTTTTTCTTAACTGTTTGGTCCAGCTGGGCCTGCTGTGTGTTTATAAAATGGCTTTTCGTTAAAAACTCCATTTCTTTAATAGAGACAGGGCTGTTGAAATATTCTACTTCTTTTTGTGTCAGTTTTACTTTTTATATTTTGAGAAATGTATCTACTTATTTACATTGCTTATTTTGGGGCATGAACTTGTTCATAATATTACCTCACACTTTTCAGATGTCTGTAGGACCTCTAGTTGTTATTCCTTCTTTTATTTCTGATGGTAATTGCTATAAACTGAACTGTATCTACCCAAACTTCATACAATGAAGCCCTAATCCTCAATGTGATGGTATTTGGGAATAGGGCTATATGTACATAACTGAAGTTAAATAAAGTCATGAAGTAGGGCTCTAATCCTTATAAGAAGAGGAAGAGAGACCAGAGATTTTGCATTCTCTGCACACACACAAAGGAAAGGCCATGCGAGGGCACACTGAGAAGGCGGCTGCCTGTAAGTCAGAAGGGGAGGCCTCGCCAGGAACCAACCCTGATGACACCTCGATCTTGGACTTCCTGCATCCAGATCTGTGAGAAAATAAATCTCTGTTGTTTGAGGCACTCAGCCTATTATCTTTTGTTATGGCTGCAAGGAAACTTATACAGTGGTAATATTTGTGTTTCCTTTCATTTTCTTACTTATTAAGGTATTGAGAGTTTTATAAATTTTATTCATGTGTTTGAAGATCCAGATTTTGGTTTATTATCTTTCTCTACTATTTTTGTTTTCTGTTCCATAGTTTTAACTCTCTATTACTTCTTTCAGTACACTCATTTCAGTCTAATTTGGCCTTGTCTGTCTGGCTTCTTGAGGCAGAGGAAGCTCACATCATTGGTTGTGAACCCTCTGCATTCATGTACTTGCTGATGTTGCTGGGGTCATGTGCACGTTTTTATTCTGTGTTTTCTATTTATACTGCATACTCATGTATCCTTTTTTCTTTTACTTGTGTCTTCTTTGAGAGTGGTTAATTCTTAATATTCTACTTAATCTCCACTTTTATATTTGGTGAATTTTTCTTAGTTATTTACAGTAATTGCTCAAGGGTTTACAACTTATATGTTCACATTGTTATGGGCTACTCCTAAATTATATTATACCATTTCAAGTACAAAGGCTATATTATGTGTGATACTGCAACAGAATAAATGGAAAAGCCAATGTAATAGCTTAGCTGTCTTTTATTAAGTTAGGCATTACAGAGATTTACAAAAATATAAAACAATGCTGCCCTGCTCACTAATTTTCTTCTCTTTGGGAAACTGTAGTTATTATTGGTAAAAATGTTATTTTGTTAATATTGCATGGGTACTTTAAAACAAGTTAATAAATAAATAAACACTTATTAATCTCTACTTATAAATAGAGATTTCATTTCATTTTCTAATATGGCATATCTTGGTAGATATAACCCATATAAACAAAGCTCTCTGAAGTTCTCAATAATTTTTTTAAGACTGTAAAGCTGTTCTGAAACAAAAACACTTTAGAATTCCTTCTTTGAACTGCTACTTGTCTTTAAATAAATTTTGAAAAGTATTTTATTTGCTCCCATGTTAGTATTTCTAGGGCTGTCCAGTCCTTTGTGTAGATACAAGTTTCCATGTAGTATTATTTTCCTTCACTCTGAAAAGTTTCTTTACCTTCTGTCGTAGTGAAGCTCTGCTTGCAAAAAACTGTCTCTATTTTTGTTTGACTAAACATCTCTTCATTTTGTCTTCAGTTGGAAATTTAGCTAGATATTGATTTTTTAAGTTGGCATTTCCCCTACAGCAGTTCGTGCTGCTCATTGTATCATTCTCCCCTGGCCCCCTTCTAGCTGTTGGGAACAGGTATTTGAGAAGGTCAATGTGAACTTCTTGTTCAGAAAAGAAGGCAGCTGGAATCAAAGGGTAGATAAAAAAGTATTAACTTCACATTTAATTCAATGTGAGAACCTGCCCTTTTTACCAATTCATGTTCCATCAGCAAAAGCTCAAGTATTTCAAGTTGAGTTGTATTATTAAATTTATAATTTTCACCTAACCTCAATTCTTTAAAACCTTTGTTCAACAGTCTAAAGCTGTTTTTAGTTGAATTAAAAATCCCGCCTTAGGTCAGTGGCATTATGAATTTTTTGAGAAAAATATAGAGAGAAGCAGTCAGGTAACCTTTTTATTCCTTCCACCCCCAGTATTTATTCTGCTAAAATAATATCAGAAAGCCTTCTACAATATAGGCATTCTTTATAGAATGTCACATTATTATTATATATAGTCAGCATTTAAATACAGGTATTTTCTTAGAAATTTTAAAGGAGACTGACTTTTCTCCTTTGATAATGACAACTCTGAATCTATTCTAGCAATAAATTCAAACTCCAGAAATTTCAAAAGAAAAAACACAAATCCATGAGCTGAAAGAGAAATAGCACCCACCCATTACCAAATGGTGCACCAAAGAGCAACCAAAAATAACGAGAAACATTTAGTAAAATGGGTCCTTTTAAACAAATGAACATTTAATTATTTATATGTATGGTGTATGTCGGAACTACAGACATCTCCCCTTTAGATAAAGCAGTGCCTTGGAGAAGACGTGCAGAAAACCACTGTAAAAATATGTATTTCACTGAGACTCCATTCCATTTTAGCTCCATGTTCTGAGATATCCTCATGATAACTGTGCTACTGACATGGCTGTTTGTAGGGCTGCTGTGGTGTCGATGATGCAGCTTTACCCCATGTGCCCTCAGCTATTTGAGCAAATATAATCTTCCAAAAGCAGAGACACCCAAGCCCTGAGGATCTTCTCATCATCCAAGCACCTGCACCTTCTGGAACCCCTGCCTTTACTCCAGATACCTTTATCTCCTGGGTCCATGTAAACCCTACCCACCTTCAGGGCTCAAACCAATGACTCCATCCACCATGAAACCCTCCCACAGACTGCAGATGGCCTTCAGGCTCTGTTCTCTGCAACACAACACAACGCTTTTTGCATGTTGATTTAACGCTACCTGAGATGGTCTTTTACTTGTCTGTACCCTCCCTGAGCTGTGCGTAGGGGTTGCTTTCAGACATAAGAAGTACACGGTGCAGGTAGAACATGGGTTTACTGGGTAGAACTTGGGAGCTGAGAAGTCCAGGAGACAGCTCTGACTGGTGTAACTCAGTGGGTTGGTTATCACCCTGCAAACCAAAAGGCTGCCTGTTTGATACCCAGTTAGGGCACACGCCTGGGTTGTGGGCCAGGTCGCAGGTTTGGGAGCATGTGAGAGACAACCAATCAATGTTTCTCTCCCTCTCTTTCCCCCTCCCTTTTCTTCTCACTAAAAATAAAGAAATAAAATCTAAAAAAAAAAAAAAAAACGACACACACTCTTGCCTTAGTTTCCTTGGGGCTGCTGTAAACAAAATACCATAGACTGAATGACTTTAAACAACTAAAATTTAATTTTCACAGTTCTAGAACCTGGAAGTCCAAGGTCAAGGCTTTGGCAATTTTGGTGTCTGGTGAGAATCCACATCTCGTCCACAGAAGGCCATCTTCTTGCTGTGTTCTCATAGGGAAAGAAGGGTCAAGGAAGCACTATGAGGTCCTTTTTATAAGGACAACAATCCCATTCCTGCAGGCTCCACTGGGCGACTATTGCCCATGGACAGACCCTGGACTGAGAAGTCCCCTGTTAGGAAGGACAAGAGTGGCTGCTATCAGCCTGTTCTCCTGTTGAAATAACTCTGATCAGCTAAGTTACCTGTGCTGAGCTCCCCAGGAAAGGAGAACATACACCTCTAGAACCACCCAGATTTAGCTATTTAAAAAAGGCTTGGGGCTTGTCTATTTTTTATCTTCAGTCCCAGCACATATGCACACAGTAGATACCTGAGATGAACTGGGCGGATGTCAGGATCCCCAATGTCACTGACTCTCTGCTGCTGTGGACAGAACCCTGCCTGCAGAAGCACCTGGGAGATAAGGTTTAGGTCTATAAAAATGTCTTTGATATAAAGTTTCATCAGAATCTGCCAACAGATTCCTGTTTGAATAAGCACCCAATGAGTGAGACTCCACAGTCACTGTCCTCA
>PVKM010043692.1:0-12451 GCA_004027735.1 Carollia perspicillata | reverse complement strand
CCCCAGTATAATTATTTTCTCAAGTAAACTTTATGATTCTTTTAGCATTTAAAAATATTCCTGCTGGGAATTTTATTGGACAACCTTACACTTGTCGATTAATTTGGAGGAAGGTCGATGTCTCGAGTGGTCTGGGTCCTTCACACACAGAGTTTACAAGTTTTTCCTGATTCCTAGTTATTTCACTGCTCGGGCTGACGGTACGTGTCAGCACTTCCCTCCGACCTACGAACACACCTACCACCCTTTCCTTTCCTCTTTTGCTCTCCCCACATCTTGGTTGTTGTTCAAATAATTGAACTTTTTCAGGCAGATAACGATTTCTGTTATTGTTATTACGTTACATGGTTTTTCCACCTCTAAGAATTTTTGACGTTTGCAATCGGATCTGGACATTAATTCTCAAATTTGCGTCGCTTCCTTCCTACCGCCCGTCTTCTACTCCGTGAGTTCCCTTTTCCTGGAATAATAGTTTCGGTTTCTGCTTCGGCTTGCTGACCTTCATCTCTGAGCGGTTCTCCTTGAGAAGAGGGGCAAGGGGCACAGTTTATAGACCAGACAAACGGCTGTTCGGGTGCCTACACAGTTCTCTGAAACTTCGTAGATGATGTTCCAGCGTTTAGTGTATTTGAGGGTGAGATTGATTTATTACTAGAAGTTCCTCGATGCCGGGGATATTAAATGTTTCACAAGAGCATGTCTACGTGGATTGTGGGTTGTTATTATACTTATTATTTTGGTGCTGGGGAGTTCATTACCAGTAAAAAGTTACCTTTAAGGGGAAGAAAAGTCTCTGTGGAAAAAAGAAAGTCCTTTTACTCTGTATGCTCCTTATGGGACCCCTAGTAGCATATGCTGAATCCCCCGAAACTTCTTCCAGGTGTGCTAACTTTTCTGTCATCACATTCCTGCCTTTATTATTTAGCTTTGAAATCCAGGAAAATAAAAACAACGAATAAATCATGGACCATTTTCTGGATTTTCTAAGGTGTGCTGGGCTATTTCATTATTAAAAATGAGACACACAGACAGACGGACACACATACACACGCTTGTGTGCACACACGCGTGTACGTGGCTGCCTTTCTTGTCACAGCCACACCTCAGAGACATTGTGGGCTCAGCTCCAAACCAGGGCAAGTGACCATAGTGCGTCGAGTCAGACACGGTTCCGGTTCCCCAGTGCACGCAGAACTGATGCTTGCACTGTGCTGACGCCTGTTTAGTGTGCTGTGGCCTTATAGCTAAAAAACGTGTAAATACTTCACCTGGAAACGCTTGACTGCTAAAACATGCTGACAGCGCCTGACCCTTCGGTGAGTCATCGTCACTTTGCTGGTGGACCTTCTTACCTGGATGTTGGCGGGGGCAGAACCTGGGGTGGTGGCCACGATCACTCACAATAAAGCAGTGGTGAACGTGGCTGCCTCGGTGGACTCCCCTTTCATTTGGACCCTCAGGGGTCCCTGTAGGGTCATCGGCCGGCCTAATTTTAATACCGCTGTGTCTCGGGGACTTCGGAACCCGGAGAGTGGGGGAGAGAGAGGAAACGGCCTGTCGGCGGGGCAGTCAGAGCACACGACATTTATCGGTCAAGTTCACTGTCTTATATGCATGCGGTTCCTGGTGCCTCAAAACAATACAGTGGTCACTGCGATCACTGGACACAGATCACTGCAACAAGTCTGAAATTCTGCGAGAATTACCAAAACGTGGTCCGCAGACAGGAGGTGAGCGCAGGCTGTGTGGAAAAATGGCGCCTGTGGATGTGGTGGCCACAAGGTGGCCGCACATCTTCAATTTGTGCAGAGCGACCAGTGGCAAAGAGGCCTGCCTGCGTTCTCTGTCGATGCTCGCTCTCTTTCCTGTAGAAAGGGAGTCAGATGCTCTTGGGCTTGGAGAGGTCCTTGGGTGGCCCCACGTTCACGTCCTTCCCTTGAATGTGGGCAGGCTATGACAAAGGTGACCGACCTCACGGCCCGACGCTGCCAGCCAGGGTTGCCTCAGCAGGACGACCTGGGTAGAGCAGGCCCACAGTGCTCTGGAGAAAAGAAAAGAAAGCAAACTGCCACCCTCTTCCGTGAAGGACTTTGAAATCAGCTCAAATCTAGTCTTTCAATTTGGAGCTTCACCTGGGAGGTACACAGCTTAGCTTGTCATCACCAGCCAGAGTGGATAACTCTCCAGTGGTTTTCTAAACTTTCCAGTTCATCAGGTACCCATTGATCTATTTCCCTCTCTCCTGTTCATCAGGAACAGATTTCTGCATTCTTATGAGCCTCGCTGTTGGCCCCCATGGGGAAAAATTCAGTGAGTGCCTTCCTTCCTTCTCTGGTAACAAGCAGAGGCATCGGCCGCGGCAGGTGTGTGCTGTGCTGGTGATGCCCTCCGTGCTATAACAAAAGCGAGGGATGTATAGATAATTGTAGGTTCTTCTTCAGTCTGAGGAATTAGCGGTACTTGCATCTCATTCAGATGGAAGTGTAGGCCTGAGCCCGCTGCCCTGACTCATGGACAGATGTCTGGGCCGTGCACACCACGGTGGGTAAGCTCAGCTCACAGTGCAATGGTGAGGTCATGTTACCGGAGCCCATGGTGGGTGATATCTGAGCGAATCTCCTTGCCAACTGGCTTGCCAGGACAAGGGAGATAACCGTTGGCCGGATCAGGCGGCCCATCCTGACGCATTGACGACATCCCGCGGATTTCCTAGACGCCGAGGTTTGTTTTTCCTTTCTTGTCTGCTCAAGCAGAGAGACACCAGCCAAAAGAAATCCTACCAGGCTGCTGGTTAGCTACTTTCAGTTCTAATAATTGTAGATTTCAGAGTATCAATTTCTGGTGCTCTAAAGCATGTCCACCTTTTCGCTTCTACAAATTGATTAAGCTTTTTATTTGACATCACAGGAGCCTCCGGAGAGCTCTAACCTGTATTTCCACCTTTGAAGAAATTCATGCCTGCAAGATATTTCTGCTGGACAATCTTCAAGGTCATTAACACAATGCTTAGAAATTTTCAGCTGAAAGTGGGTTTAATCAGAGGCTTTCTCCATGTCCTCTTCATAGCATGATTCAAAAGTGCTTTGCCTTTTAAGTTCCTTAGAAAGTCAGCCTTTATTATATTTTCTTCCCACCTTTGAATGCAGACAACCAAGGGGATTTTGTGACAAAGTGTGATAAAATTGATAACATAAAATAATAACATAAACTAATCCGAAAGGGTACAAATTATAAATGTGGATGGAAAAAATTGAAAGAACACTTTTAAAGTTTTTTATATGGTTCTAGCTACAAATATATTCTATAAATTGTGATGGGAAATTAAACATATATAAAAAGATACCCATCTTTTCATATATTTACATATCTGTCCTATAGAAACCACCACAGAGTAGAAAGAGGAGGGAAAATGATTTGTCAGATTTCTCCGCTGAAATGTTCTGTTGTGCTTGGAAATCAGGGAACGGGGTTGGCCAAATAAGCAGCTGAAAACACGTGGGTCACCTGTACATAGCACGGGATGAATAAGGGTGCCCACGCTCCTGGGGTCAGTTTATCAGTTAAAAATTATCTCAACGGCCACGAGAGATAAGGGGTTAAATGTGGGCCTGGAAAGCGAGAGGCCATGTTTTTACTGCTGGGACCATTCTCATTTCAGGGCGTAAAACTGAACCGAAGAGCCCCTGTCCCCCGCTGCCCTGGCGGGGGGGCCAGGTAGAGCCCGTGGGCGAGAGGTCGGTGTTCTGAGCCGCTCCCAGAAATGAGCTCGCTCTCTCCATGGAATCGAAGGCACCTCGCTTCCCGTGGAAATGTCTCACTCACTGTTCTGTAGACTTCTTTAGGTGAAGACAAATGAGGTGTAGAGAGGAACCGCATATCGAAAACCACATTGTCAATCATTACATTTAGACTTCAGTACGATCGAGATTATAATCTCATCCAACCCGCTAAACAATAGCTCCTTCGTGTGACGTGACCGGCACGATAGAGTCTTCTGTGTCCACAGTGTCCCGAGCCTGTGGACTAAGGTCCCCGCCATAAGGTCCTCGGGCTCCGTGGCCCTATTCGCAGACGTTGCTTGAGGAAGAGCTCGGGCGACATGGACTACAAGGAGGTGGCGGATGGACAAAGCGAGCCCCGTGAGGTGGTTTATTTTAAGTAGTAGGAATTCTGTGACATCTGATTTCTGATTGCGAAGGTGCTTTGTCTATTTCTTCCTTTAATTCTGTCAATTTTATTTGTCCCATCTGATGTTTTATTATCAGCTGCCAACATGTATAAGATTTGTGTGTCTTCCGGACGAAGAGTGGGGTGTCCTTTTTTCCACTGTGGGATGTCCCTCTTAGTCCCTCCTAATCCTCTGCCCCGAAACCTGCTCTGCCGCTAACGGAGCCGCACCGGCCCCTCCTGGGGCCTGGCCTCTCCGTCTTCTGTCCGTCCCTTCCCTTCCCACTGCTCTGCGACTTCACACGCGAAACACATCTCTTTGGTTCGCTCTCTCTTCGGCCCAGCATTACAATCTCTGCCTTTTGATTAGGGAGTTTCCATTCACTTAATTTTAACGTAATTATTGATGTGGCTTAGTGTGAGTCTGTTATCTTGCTTTATTTCCTTTTTAACTCCCTTTGCTCCTTTTCTGACTTCTTTGGTGTAAATCAAGCATTTTTTGTGTGTGTTTTATTTCCTTTATTGGCTCCTTAGCTCTACTTTACTTCTCGAGTGTTACTAACAATATGCATGCTGAACTAGTCTGTCTATTTAAAGCCTCTTCGCTGTGCCTTTTCACATGTCACAGTTCACCCCCAGCATCTGACAGTTTGCATTGCCCGCCTCACACTTCGCCTTCCCCGCCGACCGACACCTGACGTTCGCTCCCTCCCGCTGCAGGCTTCGCACCTCGAAGTTTAAAAAATTTAACAATCACACACGGTGTGATTCCCTTCTATCCCCGTACTTGGAGAAGTTGCTGTCATGTCTTTTATTTATACACGCATTCTAAATCTCATCTTACAGTGTTTTTATTTTGGCTTTAAATGTTCAGTTTTCTTTTAAGTAAATCGCAAGAAGAAATGTAATTCTTAAATATTTACCCGTCTACTTACCACTTTTAATCTTCTTGCTGTTTTCTTATAGATTTAATTTGCTATCTGGTTCCTTAGGCCTACAGAATGCCCTTTAGCATTTTTTTGTAGGGCAGGTTGCTGAGGATGAGTCCTCTCATCTTTTGTTTATTTGAAAACATCTTTATTTCATGTTCGGGTTTGAAGGATCTTTCCAGTGTGTGTAGGAGGAGTCGGTAATGTTTTCCTCTCAGCTCTTTAAACCGTTTTGTCTCGTCTTGTGGCCTCTATTGTTCCTCTGAGAAATCAGTTGTATTTATTACCTTTGTTCTCCTGTATATAATTTACTTTTTCCTCTGGTTGCTTTCAGCGTTCTTTCTTTGTCTTCAGTTTCCAGCAGGATGGCTGTGATTGCCTGACTGTAGTTTTGATTTAGACTGCCTGATAGTCACTGAACTTCTCAATCTGGAAGTCAATTTTTTAAAAATAAAATTTCTGACCTGTCCAGTCCTTATTTCCCCGGATATGTTGTTCCGCCCTAGTCTTCCTCTCTTCTCTCCCTAGGACTCCGAGAACACCTGCTAGAGTCTCAGAACTTTCCAAGAGTCTGTTTATTTTTCCTCAGTGCGGTTTCCCTTCTGATTTTCCGGGCTGGGGAATTTATGTTGAGTTGACTCCCTGCTCACCGAGTCTTCCCTCTGCTGTTTCCAGGGCGCTGTTAGGTGCAGCCAGTGAGATTGTGATTTTAGAATTTACTTTTCAAGTCTATGATTTCCATTTGGCTCCTTTATATGGTTGTTACGTATCTTCTTAGAGTTCTCATCTGCCAAATTGTGGGGGCAACATTATCTTTAATTATTTGACCTTTTAAAAAATTTGTTTGATTCTTTGAGCAGAGTTGCACTCACGGCTTTAAGGACTTCATCTCCTCAAACCAGCCTCTGGGCCACCTCCAGTCTAGTCTCTACGGTCTGGGTTCCAATCTCCCTGCTTATGTGTACACGTAGTGACTTTTGATCGAACATCGGGCATTGTGAACCATGTGCTACAGCCACTCTGGACTTTGTTCCCCATCCCCAAGGAGAATTGACCCGTGGTCGAGCCAGCAGGTCGGTTATAGACACACCGTGCTGACTGGTGTGGATTCGGCCTCACACTGTGCTTGTCCCGGGCTGTGGTCCCCGGCGTGCTTCCCGACGATCTCACCCGTTAGAGTTGATACCAAAGCACCGTCTCCCGGCAGATCGTGCCTGAGTCTGGTTCTGCACTTTGTCGGGGTGACTGGGCACAGCTCCTCTCCTGGGATGTGGCTTCCCCTCCACAGGTGAGGGCTTTGGGGTGCCTCGGTTACGTGCCGACGGTGTCAATGAGGAGTGCGTGGGGTCTCTCCACGCTGGCGGAGCCCAAACCCCACTGGACCCAGTACTGATTTCCACCCCTCCCCAGCCGTGTGGCCGCTCGGCTCTGTTCAGTCCTCTTTCATTTGCTGTCTCTTAAACTCCAGGTGGTTTTGCCAGGCAAACAACCAGCTCAGTCCTCCGCCACAGACTCACAAGGCCTTTCAACATGGATTCTGGGGCACCCTTGCCCTTCTTTCTCCTGTCTGACACTAACCCTGGTCCCACAGATTTGAGCCACATTAGCTGCCCCAAACTCTGATGTCTGCCTCTAAATGCATTGAGCTTGCTAAGCTATGTACTGTGCGGCTGGCCCTTGTCTCTCGACAAAAAACAGGAAACAGTAGGGCTCACGTAGGGGGTGTGCCTCCTGTCAGGGACCTGGTCTGGCGTGGCCGGTGGTTCTGTGTCTGGAAGTAATGGCCTCACACACTCCGTGCAGTCTCTCGATGCTCATGGCCCAGGACCAGTCGGCGCCGGGCACTCCTGCGTGGTTGGCAGCGAACCGTCTCCAACGTCTATTAGCGAGTTTCTCGAGTTATTTTCTGTGCACACTAAAATTCGATGAATATAACTAGAGATAAATTATGAAAGGCAGTTATGGACATGGAAGAGAGTGTAATTATTATAAGTTTGGGCAATTTGTACAAACTCTTTTTCTCAAATTCGGAGTTTGGGATAAGGAGAGACAGGAAAAAAGCAACGCGCTTTAATCTCCTGATATTCTTGGCCACAGCGTTCTGTCGATGCTATGTGACGTTAAGCTTCCAGGATTCAGATGTGTGATTAAACTCGTAGAGAATACCTTTTATACAAGGGAGAGGTAGAAAGGAAGGGAAGACGGAAATAAGGAAGGAAGTTCAATTTATGATTTTCGACAAGGGGAAGTCCGTAGCTCCTACGTCAACTGGGTAAACCTGGGAGTGAGGGCTTAATCACATGACTGAGTGCGGTGCTAACTGGCAGAAGAGCCCAAAACACCAGAACCGTGAAAAGTGGCTGCCCCTGGGAGCGAAGGTAAGGCGTGTGTGGGGGAAAGGTTAATCTCCACCTTGTTTTTTTCCCATGACTTGAGATTTCATGGAGGTAGTACTGTTTTAGTTCCTTCCTTATTTATTTTACTATAGTGACATTTATTTACCTCCTTCCTTTATTTTACCACCTACAGCATAATAGGTACAGTTATATTTCATGTGCCTATTTTAAAACGTGTGACTTTAAACTCTATTGTTACATGTTTATATTTAATGAAAACACATAAGAGAAAAGAGTACAGCTCAGTCTGCATTCAGCTCCCCATGCAGGGAGCTGCACCCTCCCCAGTGAACCGCCCAGGCGAAGTCGGGGTCACCGCACCTGCCCAGGGGTGCCCCCGTATTGCGGTTTGCCCTCCCGTCGGCACATCCTCCGAGGTCTGAGGGAGCCCCACCCAGCAGCTAAGCACCCAGACATTTGCACTGTGGGATGCCACACATTTAGATTTTGAGAAATGTTTTAAAAATTAACGGAATTCATCACTCTTCCACTCAGTTTTTGAGGACGCCGAGGAGGGAGAATGCCTGACTGTGACTTTGTAGTGGCTTCTCTCTCTGTCATGCGTCACCTGACTCTGTGCTCTTCCTGCAGCCGGGGAGATAATAATAAAAAAAAGAAATAAGGAGTCAGTCACAAACGCCTTTACTGTGTGCCTGTCCTTGGCAGAGCAGCATGGCGCTCTCTCTTAGACCGAAACCTGCAGAAGGCCGTTCAGGTTTAGAGGCCAAATTCAATGTGGCAAAGGGTTTATCCTCTGCCGGCATGTTCAGACTTGGTTCTCGAGGTAGACTCAGCCGTTGAGGGCTGGAAACTGGGTGGGAAGTGCTGGCTGTCACTGAAATACAGTGAGTCTTCCCAGGCTTTATTCGGGGGTCTCTTGGGGTTCGCTGTTCTTTTCACCTTGACAATTATGGTAGAATTTAGAGGGCCTGATCTTTATCACTCTGGTTCCGTTTTCTTTTTTTTTTTCCCTAAGTGGGAAAAATGATAAGATCCTTGGAATAGTTGTGAAGAGGGGGGAAAAAGGCAGCTTCAGGGCTGCTTCCGAGTGGCTCTCTGCAGGAGTGGCAGTTTCAGCCACTGCAGGTCCTTTCGGGTAGGTCAGAGTAACGCGGAGAGCGCAGGTCCGTGATGTCGATAATGACATTGAAAACCTGTTCTGTGCGCACTTCAAATTAAGCCCATGCCCACAGTTACCTGTATTTTAACAAAGAAGATGCGTAAAAGTTCTGTTGCTTTCTTCGGGAAAAAAACAATGGTGCTCACAGGCACGAGTCCATCTCTCAGTCTGTGGCTGGACAGGAAGCTTCCTCTGGCCCCAGCGTCTCGATGAGCAC
The DNA here is from genome assembly GCA_004027735.1 of Carollia perspicillata. Classification (NCBI taxonomy): domain Eukaryota; kingdom Metazoa; phylum Chordata; class Mammalia; order Chiroptera; family Phyllostomidae; genus Carollia; species Carollia perspicillata. The sequence goes on along the minus strand of PVKM010043692.1, from coordinate 3,622 downwards.
GTGGCTGGGCCTCTCGGAGCCTGAGGTTTGGATCATTTGTACGTTCTTCCCCACACCTAATGGCCCTGAAGGAAGTGGACAAACCGCTTACACGAGACGCCCCAGCACCTCCTTGCCGAAGAGTCACACTGAAAATAGATTGTTGGAGTGTTCTTAAGAGAACCTTAAAACAAACAGAAACATGGCCAAATGCCCTCTCTAGATACCAGCCTCTCCTATGCTGTGGCCAGGCCTGGATGAGAACCCTCAGTGCTCGGCTTTGAAAAGGCAAGGATATTGAATTCAAAGTAAAAACAACACTAAGCCCTAAAACACAACCCTTCCATGTCCGCCGGAATGAACTTAGATTCTTTCTAGATTTTATCATTGAGAGTTCTTGGGTCAGTTCATGAAGGAGCTCTGCCTCTGTCTGTCTGTCTGTCTGCCTGTCTGCCTGCCCATGCAGGTCTGGGTTTGGGGTGAGCCAGCACCCATGGTGGGTTAACGTCAATAAAGTGAAGGCAGCCATGGTGAGGTGCGATCAGACATTTCCCAGAGACGCGAGTTCTGGGAGCGCTGATAAGCCTCCCGGGCTGGGAGAGGGCAGCCGCAGCTGAGGGTCCCAGCCCAGGCCCCTCCTCGCCCTGCGGCTTCCCCCCGTGCACGCGCTCTCTCTCTCTCTCTTTCTCTCTCTCTCGAGGATCAGGAAATGGAATATAATCTACTGCAGGGTGCTCGGAAGGAAGCATGCAGAATGTCCACTTCAAGGCAGAGATAGATAAAGAGAGACATCTGAAAATAAAAATCAGAGCCGCACAGGAAACGCTAAAGCATTCGGCACGCAAGTATGCTTTTAATTAGACAAATGGCATCCCCAAGATAATTTTTCTCAAGGCCTTAATAAATCTATTTTTTTTAAAATTCTGTCTTCTAGTTTTAGAATTGCTTCCTTACTGCTTTATACTAAAAGAGTAGTACATGGATCTGCCTTTAAAAGGCCCTGAACCCCCCAAAAATTAAAATTAAAAATTAAAATAAAGACTCCTGTCTCGCTATCTCTAGTCCCACTCTGCTCATCGTGTCCCTGTTCATTGTTTGGTTTCTTGGGTAAAATCCCAGAAATTTCATTCTTTTTGGTTGGCCTTTTTTGAAAAACAAAAGCGTGTGATCAAAGCTGGGGCCCCTGCGTCCCAGTCGGCACGGCTTGCCCTCGTGTTTGGTGGCGTCACAGAAGCGGGCGGACATTGCCCGCACCGCGACCAACACCCAGGCCTTTCGGAGACTTCCGCTGCCTGGAGCATCTCTGTGTGTGTCTCTGTGAACTTTATCTGTAGGGTGAATTCCATGAAGTGGAACTGATGGGCTAATTTCATTTGAAAATAGTGACCCCACTTTAAAATCCCATCCTGACAATCCCATCAGAGCTGCTCCGGAAGGGTCCGTCACAGGGCAGCGGTTTGAGCCAGCCCTGATGGACGGCCGCTGTCCCCTAAATGTGGACTCGGTTCGCATGTCTTTCACAGACGTAGAGGGTCTCCTCAGATTTGCTTGGCCTTGCATATTTATTTACTTTTCTATTCGTTGCCTATGTTAATTCTTCTAAGGGACTAGCTTCCATTTTTCTGATAATTTGTATAGCGCATTATCACCCTCATTATAAAACTTGTTCTTATTTGGATCTTTTTTTCAGACTGCTTTCTTTCTTTGATTTATGACCCAATGCTTTAAAATTTATATTATAAAACATACAGCTAAATGGGTCTGACTTGTCCCCTTTGGCTTCTGGGTTGTGTTTTGCTAGGCGGGCTTTGCCCTCTTTGAGATAATATGAAAAATGACGATGCTCCCATTTTTTCTTCTAATAGTTTTATACTTTCATTTTTTTACATTTAAATCTGTCTTTTATCTGGAAATAATTTTGGTGAAAAAGAAAAGAGGTGGGAATTCCAAATGTCGGATGTTTGATCTTTTCCTTTTGGATTTGAAATGCCACCTTTATCCCGTTTAAAATCCCCAGATGTAGTCTGTTTATACTTGGCCTTTGAAAATCCCTCCTCCTAATTTCACTGCCTATTTCCTGGTCAGGTACCTGGCTGCTTTAATTTTTGTAGTTTTCAAGTGCATATTAATATCTGGGAAGGTTAATATGCAGCCATTTACTTTTTGAGAACTTCTCTGACTCGGACGTTGGTCTTTCTAAATGAACATGAGAATGACTCATCATCTTTGCCTCTAAACTCTTGTCGGTGCCGCAAAGGGCATCTCAGTGTATTTGTAGACAAAGCTAGAGAGAACTGATGTCTTTGCAACACTGAACCCTTCTAGCCAAGGACAAACTGTGTGCGTAAATTTATTCAGGGCTAATTGAATGTCTCTCAGCTGAAGCTGAAGTTGTCGTTTGTTAGCTTGCTTGCCAATATGAAAGAGTACAGTTTTCCCCTCTCGTGCGAGTCCCTATCTGATTATTTTTCATACGTAGGAAAGCTACTGACTTGCTGGGTTAATTCCTCAGCCACCGGACCGGATCCTTGTGCTACCTGGGTTGGTTTCAGCAGCTGCTCTTCCTGGGCTCTTACAGGTACACAATCACCACTTGCAGACAGCGACAACTTTACCTTCCTTTCTGTTTTCCCTTTTATCTCTCTGCTGATATTTTTAGGACAGTGTGGCACGCCCCTTTGCTTGGTTTTTAGAAGCAAGTAGCATCATAAAAATTAAAGTGCCCCCGTGGGGGGGGTGGGGAGGCAGTGGGTCAGCACGCAATGAGCACCTCTGAGTTACCGTTCCACCATCCGTGCGAGGGACTAACGTCTCTAGTAACACATTTGTCCTGTGCGCCTACCGTGTGCCTGCACCTCTCTGAGTGCCTGGCCAGGCAGCGGGGAGACAGACTCTCTGTCCTGCCACTTGCAACGGGCATGTCGTTCATGCAACCCCGCTGCAGCTCCATCCGGAGGAAGCCACTGTTACTTGCAACTCACTGTTGAAGCACCTGCACAGCCTGCCCGGCGCCCCCTGGGGGCCGACTAGCACCTACGATGGAGCATTCTTTAAAAGTCTGTGTCCAGACAAGACGGTGGAGGGGCATTTCAGGCGCACCTGGTCATCTTGCTGTAGGATTTCGGTCAGCTCTTTGGCATTCAGCTCTTAATTTGTTATTAAGTGTTATTTTTGAATTTTGAAGGGCTGTGGAATTTTATTGAATTTTGCATTATGCTTCTAGTGAGATGATTTTATATAAATGGCTTTTTTTCTGTAATTTGTTTGTGAGGTGAATAACACGAGCAGCTTTGATAAAATTAAACCGTCCTTACATTTCTGGGATAAATCTTACTTTGCCAAGGCATGCTGTTTTTGATATATTACAGTTTTCATTGGTTAATACTGTACTTAGGGTTTCAAGTCTCTGTTAATAAGCAAGCCAGTTCAATTTTCTTCTCTCCGAGTGTTGTTTGCTAATGTGGGTTTCAAGGTTATTCTGAACTCATGACTGAGCTGGAGAGCTTTCTGTTTCCGTGTTTCAGAATAGTTTACATAAGATGCAAATTGCCTGTTCGTAAGAGCTGATGGACTCGAGAGAAGAAATAAAGCTGTCTGAACCTCTGCCAGGTTTTTGAGCGACGTGAGGGACATTTGTGGCTAC
>PVKM010043691.1:0-12461 GCA_004027735.1 Carollia perspicillata | reverse complement strand
GAACATTATGCTAAGTGAAATAAGCCATGCAATGAAAGACAAATACCGTATGATCTCACCTGTAAGTGAAACCTAATCAACAAAACAAACATGCAAGTAAAATATAACCAGAGACATTGAAATTAAGAACAATTTGACAGTAACCAGATGGGAGGTGGGAGGGGGTAATGGGGGAGGCGGGAAAGGGTTGTCAGGAATAACTATAAAGGATACACGGGCAAAGTCAAAGGGGGTCAGGATTGAAGGTGGGAGGAGGGGATGGGTGGGGTTGGGGGGAGTGATGGGGGAAAATGGAGACAACTATACTTGAACAACAATAAAGAAAAGAAAAAAGTTGTAGAAAATACACTTATTTTTCTTATTTTTAATTGATCTAGCAGCAATGATATATTTGATCATGTATGCTTATGCATATATCTGGTGTACATTTATATATGATATGTCTGCTAACATACAAGGGACAGGAAGAAGGAATCAGATTACTGTATTTTGTTATTATAAGGTATTTATACTACCTATGAGGTGGTATAGTGGTTTTATTTGTTTGTTTGTTTGTTTTGGGTTTTTTTACCTTATAATAGAAAGAATATATTTGGTAAACTGGTATAGTGTTATTTGTAAGTAAACTTGGATTATTTATAAATTCATATGGCAAACTATGGCAACCAATAAGAAAAAAAGTATAACTGATATGCTAAAAGGGAAAATACAAGGCTAGTAAAACTATGAAAGCAAAAAAGAAAATACAAAATAGATTAAAGACTTAAATGTTAGACCATAAAATCTTAGAAGGCAACCTAGGAAGCAAAATCACGAAAATTGGTCATAGCAATATTTTATCAAATTTATCTTCCCAGGCAAAGGAAACAAAGAAAAAATAAACAAATGGGACTACATCAAACTAAAAAGTTTTGCACCGCAAAGGAATTCATGAAAACAAACTCAACACCAAAAAAAAAACCCAATTAAAAAATGTGCAATGACCTGAATACACACTTCCCCAAAGAAGACATACAGATGTCCAACAGACATATGAAAAGATGCTCAATGTATCATCAGAGAAATGCAGATTTGAACCACAATGAGATACCATCTCACTCCTGTCAGAATGGCTATCAACCAACAACAAATCAACAAACAAGTGCTGGTGAGGATGTGGAGAAAAGGGAAACCTTTTGTGTTGTTGGTGGGAATACAGACTGCTGCAGCCACTGAGAAAAGCAGTATGGAGTTACCTCAAAAACTTAAAACGGATCTGCCTTTTCACCCAGCAATCCCACTTCTGGGAACATACCCAAAGGAACCGAAAACACTAATTTGAATTAACATAAGCACCCCTATGTTCACTGTAGTGTTATTTATAGTCGCCAAGAGATGGAAGCTGCCTAAGTGCCCATCAGTAAATGAGTGGATGAAACAATGATGGGACATTTACACAATCAAGTACTATTTGGCTGTGATAAAGAAGAAAATTTTACCCTTTCCGACACCATGAATGTACTTGGAGAAAATTATGCTAATTGAAATAAGCCAATAAAGACAAATGCCAGATCATTTCACTCATATGTGGAATCTAATGAACTAACAAGCAAAACAGAGACAGACTCATAGATAGACAGCAGGATGACAGCTAGGGCAGGGGAGGTAAAGGGGTAGAAGAATTGAGCCAAAAAGTAAAAGGACTCATGGACATAGACAACAGTGTGGTGATTGCTTATGATAGAGGAGTATAAGGGAACTAAATGATAATGGAAAACAATACAACAATACACTTAAATAAAATTTTATGGAACCACAAAAGGCCCCACATAGCCACAGTGATCCTGAGAAAGAATAACAAAGTTGGAGGAATCACGATACCTTTATCAAACTATACTATTAGGCTACAGTAATCAAAATAGCATGGTACTGGTATAAAAAGAGACACTTAGATCAGTGGAATGGAATAGAGAGCTCAGAAATAAAACTACATCTTTACCGTCAATTAATATTCGACAGAGGAAGCAAGTACATACAATGGCCTAAAGAGAGCTTATTCAATAAATGATGTTGGGAAAACTGGACACATGAGTGCAGAAAAATGAAACTAGACAATCTCCTTTTTATTTTCTCTTTCAAAGATTTTTTATTTATTTCTTTTTAGAGAGAGGGAAAGCGAGGGAGAAAGACAAGGAGAGAAACATCAATGTGTGGTTGCCTCTCACATAGCCTCAACCAGGGACCTGGCCCGCAATCCAGGCATGTGCTCTGACTGGGAATAGAACTGGTGACCGTTTGGTTCACAGGCCACCACCACTCAGTCCACTGAGCCACACCACCCAGGGCAGAGACCACCTTCTTACACCACACATAAGAATACATTCAAAATGTATCACAGACTTAAATGTTAGACCCAGAATGATAAAAATCCCAGAAGAAAACATAGGCAGTAAAATCTCAGACTTTTCTCATAGCAATATTTTTTCTGATATATCTCTTCAGGCAAGGGAAACAAAAGGAAAATAACCAAATCAGGCTTTATCAAAATAATTTCTTTTTGTACAGCAAAGGAAATCATCAAAAGAATAAAAAGACAACCCACAGAATGGGAGAACATATTTGCTGATGTATTTGATAAGGGGTTAATATCCAAAATTTATAAAGAACTTATAAAACTCAACACCAAAAAAATAAACAATCCAATGAAAAAATGGGGAAAGGATCTGAAAGACTCTTTTCCAAAGAGGACACACAGATGGCCAATCATCAGAGAAATATGAATTAAAACTACAATTCGATATCACCTCACGCCTGTAAGAATGGCTATCATATACATCGATAAGTGCTGTCAAGGATGTTGAGAAAGGGGACCCCCTATTTTACTGTAGGTGGGAATGTAGATTTTTGTAGCCACTGTGGAAAGCAGTATGGATATACCTCAAAAAATTAAAATGGTACTGCCTTATGACCCAGCAATTCTACTTCTGAGAATTTATCCGAAAAAAACTGAAATACTAATTCCAAAGAATATAAGAATGCCTGTGTCACTGCAGCATTATATACAATAGCCAAGATGTGGAAGTACCCCAAGTGTCTATCAGTTGATGGGTGGATGAAACAACCATGGGGCATTTACATAATGGAATACTACTTGGCCATAAAAAAATTTACCCTTTGCGACAGTGTGGATGGACCTGGAGAACATTACGCTAATTGAAATAAGCCAGTCAGAGAAAGACAACTCCCATATGATTTCACTCATTCATGGAATCTAATGAGAAAATGAACTAACAAGCAAAATAGTGACAGAATCACAGGTAGAGAGCAGGCAGACCACTCTGGAGTGGAGGTTAGGGAGTGGAGGGATCATGAAAAAAAGAAAATGCACTCAAGGACATGGACAACAGTGTGGTTGGTCATTGCTGGGGCGGGAGGCAGTTAGAGATGAAGAGGGGGTTTAAAGGGGATAAATGCTAATGGGAAAAATATAATATAAATAAATTTTAAATATGGCATATCTGCAATAAAATGATTTTTATAATAAAAATACTTTGTTCATTTGTTTATTAATTTAGTCAGTCAATCCAATCTGAAACTATTTATTGAATAGCTCCATGGGCCAGGCACCATCCTGTCACTGGAACACACTGTTGAACAAGTCACACATGGTCTCTCTCTTACCTCATGGAGATTTCAAACAAAACAAAATGAAAACAAACAAAACTTAAACATTACACAGGTAAATAAAATAACTGTTAGAAATGCTATGAAGAAAAAAAACAAATGGCTGAGCACAATGGGTGGGAGACAGAAACAAGGAAAGAATTTACTCTAAATAGGCCTTGTCTAAAGATATTTAACAGACAAAAGATGCAAATAAGCTAATCAGGCAAAGAATGAGCTTGGGGTTGGAGAGTAAAGAAAGAAGAGCCAAGTGCACAGCTTCTGAGAGAGGTTGACATACTTTTTTAAAAATGTGAAAATCGGTGTGCCTAGAGCACGGTGAGGGAGATGGAGAGTAGCCAAGTAAGTCTGGAAAAATATGCTGGTTCCAGATCACACATTCTTTGTTGGTTACGTTAAAGAGAACTTTTATTCAGGGCACATAGGATGCCACTGAAGGGTTTTAAACAAGAAAGTGAAATTATCAAATTTATATAATGATCACTTTTGCTACTGTACATAAAAGTATGTTCATACTGTATATTAAAGAGGACGCAATAAGGAGATAAATTAGGAAAGTGTTATTCACGTCCCACCTCCAGTCTTTTGGAAAAGCCATTAGCTCTGAAGGGTAACAAAATATCTGCCCCTATTGTGCCACTTTGGCACGTGGGTTAGTTTGAGCTGAAAGAAATCAAACCCCAGGCAATTCAAAAAAACTTTTACCTCTCCCATCACTACCTAAATGAATTTAGATAGGGAACCTGGCTCAGTAAGGAAGCTATTACCAGAGACAACTTTTATCTGAATGAGCTGTGTGTGTGGCAGGATGAGTATCTATCAAACATCCACACTTCTCAATTGTCCCATGAATCACCCACCTCCCCTTTAGATTCCCTTGCTCCTATCCCATTCCTTAGCTCAGGATGGCATATAAGCCTCAACTGCTTGACTTCTCCTTGGATGCCATATTTTTATGGGGCTCCTGTATGTACAAAATTAACAATTTTTTCTTCTGTTAATCTAACTTATGTCAATTTAATTATTAGGTCAACCAAAGAACCTAGATGGGTTAAGAGGAAAAAATTTCCTCCCCAATAGCTCTATCTTGAAATTATTTCCAGATTTCAACCACTTTTTTTTCCAACCACTTTTCATTAATTCCACTACCGTTACCCATCCAACTTACCAAAACCTCTTTCCTGGATTATTGCGATAGTTCCCTAATCTCCTTGCTTCCATCCTTGACATTTTCCTTTAAAATTTAAGTCAGTGAGCTTCTTATTCATTCCCTTATTCAAAACCCTCAATTCTCTCCATATCACTCAATAAGAAGCAAAAATCCTACAGGCCCTACAGGATCAAGCCACTCTTCTTAACCTCTTGTTGCCTTTCTAACCTCACTTACTGATATTCTTCATATTCTGCTCCAACCATACTTAACCACTTGCAAATTCTGAAATATGCCAGCCATGTGCTCCTTTAGCCAATGCTGAAATCTCCACTATACTAGACTTCCCCAGCTGCCCATGTGGCTCTTCCTTCATCTTGAAAGTCACTACTCAAATCTTACCTGCTCAACCAAAGTGCTCCACACACCATACTTAGCACTGTAAAATGCTTCTTTTCTCCCTATATGTCCAATACCACAAAAACACTGTTGTACTTTTTATGCCCTTTCTTTAACACCTTCTAATTTACTTACAAACTACACTCATCATATTTCTTGCTCCCACAAAAATATGAGATCCATAAAGGCAGGAATTTTTATGTTTTCCTCATCAATGCATCCCCAGCATTTGACCCACAGTAGATAACAGTATGTATCTGATGAATTGTATCTCGTTAACATACCAACAGACCCCAAAACAGAGATCAACAGATACCAAAAACTTATTTTTTAAAGGTTTTATTTATTTATTTTAGAGAGAGGGGAAGGGAAGGAGAGAAACATCAATGTGTGGTTGCCTCTCACGTGGCCCCCACTGGGGACCCGGCCCTGAACCTAGGCTTCTGCCTTGACTGGGCATCGAACCAGCGACCTTTTGATTTGCAGCACACGCTCAATCCACTGAGCCACACCAGCCAGTGCCAAAAACTTATTTTTATAATATTTATCATGTCCCTAAAACATACTTGGTTGTGGTAAAAAAAAACAATAAAATAAGAATAACACAAGAATTAAATAATACTTCAATAAATATTTGTTATTAATATTACTCAAGAATTCATGTTATCGCAGCTATAATTAAACAGTGCACAGCCAGTATAATTATATTCCAAAATCAGATAAAGCAATAAAAATATTAAAAAGGTGAAAAGATAATGTCACAGTCTACAAAAGAAATGGGAATTTTAAAAACAAACATTTATTTTCTGCATATTATGGGAAATAATGCATTTACTCTCCCCTTACTCTCATTTACTCTCATGCACAGAAAGGGTGAATAAGCTCCCAGGACTTAAATCTAGACATTCTACCAACAAAGCCCAAGGTTTAACAACTCTTCTATAATAGTCACTGAAGGAAATACACTAAAAAATTATCAGAAGTAATAAAGTTAGGTAAGATGTTCAGTTACCAAAATATGTACTTTAAAAATTTTCTCAATACCAATAATAACTTATTAGAAAAACAATAAGAAGATGTAATGCACAACAGGATGGCTCTAGTTACCACTGCTATATTATATACATGAAGTTGTTGAGAGTAGATTCTAAGAGTTCTCACTACAAGGGAAAAAATTCGTTTTTTCTATTTCATTTATTGTATCTATATGAGATGACAGATGTGAACTAAACTTACTGGAACAACCACTTACCAATACATATACTTATATGTTGAACCTTTATACCGCATACCCAAAACTAATACAATGATGTATGTCAATTATACAGTTAAATTTGTCAATTATATCACAAAAAATGAAAACATGATTAAGGAAAACTTCTACATACAATAGCAGCAAGAAGAAACCATAATTGAAGCCACTGATCAATCCTTGCTTTCTAAAAGCAGAACAACCAGACGTGGTATGAGATACAAGAGAAATGACACAGAGTAGCACTTAATGAACATGGGGTTCATTATATACAGTTTTCTATTTCTGTGTAGGTTTGAAATTTTCTATAATAAAAAGTTAAAATAGAGAGAGAAAGGCACAGACACATGAAACAGACTGACAGCTGTCCAAGGGGAGGGGGAAGAGGTACCAGATGAAAGTAGGTGAGGGGAGCCAAAGAACATGTATGCAGAACCCGCAGACACAGACAACAGTGTGATCATGGCCGGAGCGAAGGGGGACCAAAAATAAAAAGGGAAATGGGGACATCTGTAATAGTGCAAACAATAAAAATACAGTTAAAAATTATATACACATAAAATGGGGAATTAAAATGAAAATCTTGATGTAAGACAAAAAGACAAACATTCACCCTAAAGCCGTGGCTGGTGTAGCTCAATGGATTGAGCGTGGGCCTGCAAACCAAACAATCGCAGTTCGATTCCCAGTCAGGGCACGTGCCTGGGTTGCAGGCCAGTTCCCAGCAGGGGATGCACGAAAGGCAACCACATATTGATATTTCTCTCCCTCTCTCCTTTCCTTCACCTTTTTTTTTTTAAATTTTAATTGTTATTCAAGTACAGTTTTCTGTCATTTACTCCCGTCCCAGGCCACCCCCCCAGTGCTTTCCTTCACCTTTAAAGACAAATAAATAAAATCTTTTAAAAAAACCATTCACCCTAAAACTTTATTATAAAAATGTTATTTCTCTTCAATGAACTTATAAATTCCAATGTGATATTTTGAAAACATCAATATGATCCTTAAATTTACCTGATAGCATAATAGGAAAATACATTCTGAAAAAGATAAGTAATAACAATGGAGGGAGTGGAGGATTTACTACCAGGTATGAAATGTATTATTTGGCAACTGTAATAGAAACAATTTGGTACTAACACAGAGAAAACTTAACAGAGTTTTTAAAAAAGAGTTCAAATACAAACCCAGGTACAATTTAGAACACAGTACAATACAGAATACAGATGACAGTACAATATAGGATACAATATAGGATGATAAAGATGATACTTCACTGAGATGGCAAAAGAGGGAATTACTGAACGGATTGGGCTGGGGTAAGTACACAGCCATTGGGGGCAGTACTCTTTCACCTTACACTTTAACCAAAACTGTAAAAACACCAGAAAAGTAGAAAATTCAGCTACTAATTTTAATTAACTTTAAAACAGAGATCTCCTAACCATGGCAAGAATGCCAAATAATATAAAAGAAAGTACTGCTAGCTGTAACTACATACAAACTTAGGATCACTACACAGAACAAAGGAAGTTATATACACGGCAGGGGGGCTGGGGGAAGTCAGTCTCCTTAATGGATGAAGCGCTCTCAAAAATCCTAAATAAAAAGATGGGCACGGTTGTCAAAATGATGATGGTGATTGACAGTGTGATGCCCACAGACATAGGCAATAATAAATATATTCCCTTAATGTAAGTAAAGAATACAGACATTTAAAATATGAGATGGCTGTACATAGTAAGAAAATCAACAGCACTCTGCAAATACAACAGCAATCTTCAATGACTTTCAAATCTATATTAAGGAAGCTACTGTTGATGTTATTTCCTATTCATAGTGAGGATGATTAAGGTCTTTCAAAAAGCTACCTTTACCATTCTCATCATACTGCTGAAGTGTTTATGACACTCTAGCCCCTCCGGATGGACTCTAATAAGAGGCTTTAGCTTTGAGACTGCCCATCCACCAAGTGTAAATAAGTGGTAACAACTATATCACAGCCCTGGTTTGTAAGGCCAGGTGAAACAAAGGACAATTTCCCAGGCAAATCCTTATCTCCTGGACCTACACTTTAGCCCACCTGTATCTATTCTTACAATGAAATAAAGAGCAATGGACAATAAAAAATGTACCTTTTGCACAGTAAAATAAGATAATTACACAAAAGCATCAGATAGTTAAAATGTATAGAGTTATTTTAGGAAAAAAATTACTTGCAGAGAGATCAAGGAGAATCTTATCAGTGGCTCAATCATAACGTCATCAAAATAAAAATGTTACTGGGTGCCCACCATAGAATTTTACACTTGTTAAGCTAACAAACTTCTGTTAAGCCCTTATACCTACCTAAAGTACTCTGTGAGGAATACAATCTTGAATAAGACCTTGAGGAGTTCACAGACTAGTGCAGGAGGCATCGGGGAAACAATTCAAATTCAATGAGTGTTACAATAGAGGTATATACAAAATATTCTGAGAGCATCAAGAAGTTGGGGAACTATTAAAAAGTCAAAGAAAAAATGACAAATAGGCTAGTTTTTTAAGATTTTACCAGGCTGAGAATAAGAAAAATAAAAGTTATACATAGAAAAATCTATGTGCAAAAACATGTATGTTCACGGCTCACTCAGTAGTTCATAACACTGAAAATGAGAATGGGATCAGAGAATTACAGGACAAAATGTAGTTTATAAAGACAAATTTTGGCAACAGTGTTCAGAAAACAAATAAAAACTGTTGAAAGAAAATTCACCAAGGGTCTATCATGTCTTTGTAGGTGGTCTTTATCAGATTTTGTTCTTTTAACAAACATCTTGTTAAAGCCTTTTTTTATTGTTGTTCAAGTAGAGTTGTCTCCATTTTTGCCCCACCATGCCCCACCCCACCACATGCATCCCCACCTCCCATCCTCAAACCTACCCCCTTCAGCTTTGTCCATGTGTCCTTTATACACATTCCTTGGTGGCCCTTCCCTATTATCCCTCTCTCTGCTCCTTTCCAATTACTGTCAATTTGTTCTTTATTTCTATGCCTCTGGTAGTATTTTTCTTGCTTGTTTGTTTTGTTGATTAGGTTCCAATTATAGGTGAGATCATACAGTATTTGTCTTTCACCACATGGCTTATATCACTTAGCATAATGCTCTCCAGTTCCATCCATGCTGTCACAAAGGGTAGGAGCCCCTTCTTTCTTTCTGCTGTGTAGTATTCCATTGTGTAAATGTACCATAGTTTTTGATCCATTCATTTACTGATGGGCACCTAGGTTGCTTCCAGCACTTGGATATTGTAAATTGCGCTGATATGAACATTGGGGTGTGCAGGTTCTTTTGGATTGGTGTTTCAGTATCCTTAGGGGATAATCCCAGCAGTAGTACTGCCTGAGCAAAAGGCAGTTCCATTTTTAGTTTTCTGAGGAAATTCCATACTGTTTTCCACATTGGCTGCCCCATCCTGCATTCCCACCAACAGTGCACTGGGGTTCCCTTTTCCCCACAACCTCTCTAACACTTGCTGTTTGTTGCTTTGGTGATTATGGCCATTCTGACTGGTGTGAAGTGGCATACTGTGATTTTAATTTGCATCTCTCTGATGGCTAGTGATGCTGAGCATCTTTTCATGTCTTTGGGCCTTCTGTGTGTCCTCCTTGGAGAATTGTCTGGTCAAGTCTTTTGTCCATTTTTTAATTGTTTTTTTTTTGTCTTCCTAGAGTGGGGTGGTGTGACTTCTTTATATATTTTGGAGCCCAAACCCTTGTCCAAGGTATCATTTGCAAATATGTTTTCCCATAAGATTGGTTCCCTTTTTATTTTAATGCTGTTTCCTTTAGCCATGCAGAAGCTTTTTATTTTGATGACATCACATTTGTTTATTCTTTTCCTTTATGTTTTGCTCTAAGGGACATATTGGTGAAAATATTGCTGCATGGAATACCTGAGATTTTCCTGCCTATGTTCTCCTTTAGGGCTTTTATGGTATCAAAACTTATATTTAAGTCTTTTATCCACCTTGAACTTATTTTTGTATATGGTGTAAATAGGTGATCGAGTTTCATTGTTTTGTATGTAGCTGTCCAGATCTCCCAACACCATTTGTTGAAGAAGCTATTTTTACTCCATTTTATGTTTCTGCCCCCTTTGTTAAATATTAATTGACCATAGAAACTTGGGTTAGTTAAAGCTTTATCTCAGTGTAAAGGTTAGGCAGGGTTCCAACAGCCACCATTAAAGTTTGGGGTTTTCTAAGTTCAGGAATCCAAGATTGTGATGCAAACTCTATGAGCAGAGCAGCCACCTGCATCGAGCTCCTCGTTGCTCCCAAGTGAGCAGGGATGCAAGCAGAATCAACGGGAATATGCAACTCAGGTGGCCTGTTGTGTCTTCAGTAAAAACTTCCTTTGTGTCTGATTCAGGAGGTTGTTGTCTTCTACCAACACCTATAAAACTGTGACAGACTAATTAGTTAGCTTACAAGTGTAAGAAAATCCAAGACAGTTCACAACTATTGAAAAAGGCTTCTTCAAAAAGAAGAGAGGAGGATCAGGACAGAAGCAAGAAGACCAATTACCGGGTCATGTAGAACCAAAGAAAAAGAGACAAGGATCTCACCCTTAAGAATTTTGAGGGAAGGAGGAAACATGTAAGAAGTTCTTTTTGGAAGCAAAACAGACAAGCCTTGAAACTGACTAAGTGAGGGAGGTGTAGTTTCAGTCTGACTATAATGTCCGTAACTGGACGACTGATGGATAGTTATGCCATTAATAGAGAAAGATAACTTAAAAACATAAGTACAGATACAATGTAAAAAGCCAGAAAATAGTGAGTTGAGTTTGGACATATAGAATTACAAGGAGAAATCTTTAGAGATATCTGCTAAAATACTGGAAACAGAAGTTTGTAGTTCCAGAAGGTCATGAATAGAGAGAAATATTGATCTATTTTTTACAGAAGGGTCTTCAGACCCCTAGAATACCCTGAGAACTTCTCAGAGGATCAACAAAGTCAACCTAATTTTCACAATAAATTAAGATGTTATTGGCATTTTTCACTGTGGTAACATTTGCCTTCACAGTGCGAGTTCAATAATGGATAATAGTGCCGGTACCTAAGGACAAATAAAGGCAATGGAACCAAGCTGTACTGGTAGACATTGAATTCTTTACAACCCTGTGCTCAAATTAAAAAGATACCAATCCAAGAATTTTTGAAGCAGCAAAAACCATTGATTTGTATTAAATATTAACACTTAGAATACATCTTTTAAATTCCATGTATAGGGAAATGGAAAGTATGAATGAAATACAGTTTTCCTGAGGAAAAGTACTCATGTAGTTGAATTTCTATGTCAACTAAGTACTTTTTCATGAAAAAATAATTTTTCTTTAAAGTAATGACTGACAGACAAATGGTAATTATTCAGACTCAAGCATTTGGTAGACATTTTCTTGAAATAAAAATAAGTAAACCTGTCATTTAAAAAATAACTGTCAGGATTTACTGCTAATAATAAAAATTGAGCTTTCAATTGAAAATTATGATTATGTAAAATTCTTCTCAACTATAGTGAGATTCCCAATACACAGAAGACTATTTTCTTGAGATTGGTAGTGATATTAAAAATAACAGTCCAGATGGAGGTGAAGGTAAACACACTTCGCCTTCTCACACAGCTACAGAAAAATTACAACTAGACCTCAAAACAAGTAACACCCAGAACCATCAGAAAATCAAGCTGTATGGAAGTCAGACAACCAAGGATTTAAAGAAGCTACCTTCATTCAGACAATAAGAGGGGCGGAGAGGTGGAGACAGGCTGAGAGTTGCAGACATGTAGTGTGGCACAATGTGTGAATGTGGTCCCATGTTCATGTGTGGTGGATAAATACCAGAGGGATACCTCAGGAGCAAGGGATCCTAGCTCCAGACCAGACCACAAAGCCAAGGGTTCCAGCACCAGGATTTTCAGGAGACTCCACTTAAAGGCCCCACACAGACTT
>PVKM010043690.1:0-12458 GCA_004027735.1 Carollia perspicillata | reverse complement strand
TTTTAAGAGGCGCTCTTAGTCTCCAGTCTTTTCTCCCTCACAGACAGAAACCTTGTTGCTTTTCAGAGCTGGATGTTATTTGGGTTCCTTTCTGGCTCTGCTGCTTTTGGCTGGGGAGCCCGGCTTGGTGTTTAGACCCAACACTTCTCAGGGCAACCTTCTGGCCTCCTGGACTGCAGCTGACACTCATGGGAGCCCAGCCAGACCTCTTTCACCACCTCCATACTCCCTACCGGTCTCATTGTGGTGAACTGATTTCTTCTGTCTGACCATGGTTATAAGGCTTCTCTCCAGCAAGTGTTTAGTTGGTTATTCAGGATGATTTCTCTATAATTTGGTTATAATTTCAGATTTGTCCTGAAAGGTGGATAGTATAGCTTCCACCTATTCCTCTGCCATCTTGATTCTCCAATATTTTGCTTTTTAAGTTAATGATAGCTTTTTTGTCTTGTTGGAGTAGATGCTTACTAAATGGCTATTAATTGTTTAACTGATTAATGAAAATAAAATAGACATGGAAGGCTTCACAAAGATCGTGGACTAAGCACTACTAACTACTAAGGGGTATGTATCATGACCAGGTAACCTTTGTGCTGCTATAGTACCTAATGGGGTCCCCAGCATGTAACAAATAAATAATTAATGTATGTCAAATACATTTGAATTAAACTATCCAACCAAAGGCAATTTTTCCCATTCTATGGAGTCATACAATCATAAGTTTTGAGCCACCCTCTTCCAGCATACAAGTCTCTTCTACAGTAACCACTGGTTCTTAGTTCTTGCCTGTAACACCACCTCACTCTGTCCTCCAAACCCTCATTGCCAGAAGCTTACTATTTCCCTGATCCAGCTTCCATAACTTTATCTGTTTACATGAATCAACCCATTTTCTACTGACGATTCTTAAAAATACTTAGTCTTATAAAATAGAAAGATATATGCATCCCTAGCCAGGTGACTCAGTTGGTTGGAGCAGCATCCCATATACCAAAAGGTTGTGGCCTAGTTGGCACAAATGGGAAGCAACTGATCAATGTTTCTCTCTCCCATCGATGTTTATTTCTCTCTTCTATCTATCTCTTGTCCTCCCACCCTGCTCTCTCTATAAAAATTATCAATAAGCATATCCTCAGGTGAGCATTAAAAAAGATACATGTGAAGACTGATTTAATTATTCACACAATTCTCTACTACCATTTATCAACCACAGTTTGGATATATTTACCTCAGAGTCATCTTCACTAGCCACTGCCATGAGAATAGCAATAAATGACAAATATATCTTAATGTCCTAACAAGTATTCTACATTTCTTTAATAATTAAGTGCCATTTTTCTTATTTCAGTCACTTTTCAAGGAAATCAATCTAGATACATATCTTTATATTTCTTATTATAAAGAATAACGCATCTCTTTCAAAATATTATCTAATAGATAAAAATAGTGACCATTGCTTATAATCACAGCATCAGAGAGTAAGAAAAAAACCTTTATTAAAATTTCTGTTAAGTATCCTTTTAGTGCTTTGTCTATGCAATTAGAAATAAATGGATTTATTCTGTTTGATACAAAATAAGACCACATTAATGATATTCTCTAAGTTGCTTTATTTTTCTCATCACTTACATTGACATATACAATACACTTTTGCAGATGCATGTGCATTTATGCATATCATGTCATGTATACATAATTTTATTAGACTCAATCATTGTGATTCGTTATTAGAAACAGTGCTCTTACAAATAATTTTATAGAGTATAGTAAATGGTTGAGAGCATGAACTCTAATTCCAGACTACCAGGATTTAAACCCTGGTCAGGACAAGTACTAGCTGTGTGACCTTGAGCATGTTACTAAACATCTCTTTTCTTCAATTTCCTCATATTTAACTTGTAGATATTATAGTACCTAAATCAAAGGGCTGAAGAGAGTAAACAATTAATGTGAAAATTGTTTAAATGATGTTTTGCATGTGCTAATACTTTGCCACAATATTTAAAGTAATAGAGAATGAAAAAACAATAGAGAATATCATAAAGCCCAAAACTGGTTCTTTTAAAAGATTAACAAAAGTAAGAAAACTTCAAGTAAAATAACCAAAAAAAAAAGACAGAAGGCCCAAATTATAATCAGTAATGAAAGAGGGGGCAACACTAATGAACTTACATGAACAAAAGAAGATTATAAGTGGATACAATGAAACTCTGTAAGCTGACAAAATAAGATAAGTTTCATGAAAAGGGCAAATTACTAGAAAACATACTATAAAACCTGACTCAAGAAAAAATAGAAAATTAGAATATACTGTAACAACTAAACAGTTGGGATAATCAAAAATTTCTGATAATTTCAATTTAATGTATTATTATATATTTTCAATTACCATTTAGTCCCTTCATACCCCTTCTCCCTGCAATCACCACACTGTTGTCCATATCATTGAGTCTTTTCCCTTTTTGCTCAATCCTCCCACCCCCTTAGCCACCACCCCCCTTAATTTTCATCCTATTCTCTATCTATGAGCCCATCTCTGTTTTGCTTCTTAATTACACTTGTTCATTAGATTCCGCATGAGTGAAATTATATGGTATTTGTCTTTCTCTGACTGGATTATTTATCTTAGTATAATGTTCTCCAGGTCCATCTATACTGTCACAAAGGGTAAAATTTTCTTCTTTGTTATGGCTGAGCAATATTCCATTCTGTAAATGTCCCATAGTTAATTCTAAAAACCATGCCTTGATGCTTTACCAGTGAATTGTACCAGATACAGAAATAAGACTTAATTGAAATTCTTCATAAATTAAAAAAAAAAGAAATATAAGAGAGAACAGTTCCTAATTCATTGTATGGGGCAGTATTAGCCTGATAGCAAAAACAAAGATACCATAAGACAAGTAAAAACCAATATTTCTCATGAATATATTCAAACATACAAACAGCCTAAACAAGTTACTAACAAACTGAATCAAGCCTGTAAAAAGTGTATATGAAAAGGATTATACATCATGACCAAGTGAGATTTATACTAGAAATCCAAGGTTGGTTCAACATCTGAAAATCTGTTAGTGTAATAAATCATATCAATAGAAAAAAGGAAAAGAACACACGATTGTCTGAATATACTCAGGAAAAGGATTTCACAAAATCTAATACTCTTTCATGATAAAAAAAAATTCAACAAACTAAGAAAAGAAGGAAACTTCTTCAACCAGATAAAGCAGGTCTATGAAGGCTACAATAACATGATATTTAATGAGTTATTTCAACAAATGTCACTAGATTTGTATCTAGCAACTTGGCTGGCTGTTTTGTATATTGTTTTCAAGTTCTCATTCCTTTACTGCTTTTCATTATTTTAAAATGTTTATGAGTATCACTAGCCTAATGTTAAAGAGAAACAATCATAATGGTCATACTTGTCCCATTCCTCCTTTTAAGGGAAAGTTTCTAATACTTCATCAAGTTTTGATGTTTGCCATAAGTTTTGAGAGATACCCAACTCGTATCTTCCATCTTCCATAAAGCATTTTCAGAGCACTAGCCTTGAATATTGCCATTCTTTTTGAGCGCCCTTGCTGTTGATTGTCTGCCTCATAAATTTAAAGATAATGAGCTTTTGCGTTCCATATTGCTTAAATTAAACAATCTCTAAATGGTAAACCAAATGTCCATAAAACTCCCCAGGCCATCCCAGCATAGAATGGGCTACTTTACCTTTAACTACTCACACCAGTCACTTAGCATGTAGCTCTGAGCAGATTTAAAATTTTTACATGATTATCAATTATAGTTTATGTATCTTTAGTGTCAGAATCTTATCTCACTAATTACGCTCTTGTGGGCATGGACTGCATTTATTTGTATTTACATGAAGTTTTTATATAAGTCTTCACTAAATATTGATGACATAAAGTCCTTTAAAGCCTTGCACAATCATTATCTCCCAGTGTTTTATATGGTATCAGCATTCTTCAGGTCCCATTTAAGCCATATTCAAAGGTGAAGGAATATGAATTGAGGGTACTGGTTTAACTGGTGTGAGCCTGGGAGGGTAGGTTCTGTGTACTTGCTAATTAAAATGACGTCAAAAGTAGTGGCAAAACAGTCTTGGAGGTGTAGGCCTACTGCCTGTCTGTCCATCTGGACATGAGGAGCATTTTGTTTCCTTTTACAGTTTTTTTTTTATTTGACCATCCCACTTTAATGGTCAACTGCTTCTGCTCCAATATTGTGCAACCACAGAATGAAAGCAATTTTAAGATGCCATTCTTGAGGCGATTTAGGCCTATACTTCTCATGCTGAAGGTAAACAAAGAAAATAATAAATCAGCCAGCAAGTTCGTATAGTATTGATATTAGTACTGTCATAAAACCATCCAAATTATGTCTTATTGATCAAACAACTAAACTGCCATCACCTGCTTGGCCATTCCTTTCTCACTCAAGACTTTTCACTTAATGATCTATTTGTGAGATTCAAAATGCTGCCATTCCTGGGGCTGTTATTGAGTTAAAAACATCCTGGCTTCATCAATAAGATTTATAGAGATAGAATTCTTCAGGTCTGCCAGTTTTACCATAAAAGTGTGAATAACATCTTTAGATCAAATAGTACATAAAAGAAACTTTACCAATAAAAATTCATTTCATACCCATTTACTGCCTTATGGTCTGCTGCTTATTGAATTAGTTCAGTTACTGAGGATAAAATCATAAAGCTTACTAAAGGAAAATAACATAAAAATGTATTCGTTTATGATCTTTCAATACCAAGAGAGGAATCAAATCTGTGACATAAAAACCATTTTTCAAAAAAAAAAAATGTAAGAATACAGAATAAACAGCAATTTACACGGTAGAGTATGTTAAGACTACAGGAATAAGGCAAAGAAACACTCCACCATGTGCAGTTTTTCAAGATGAAAGAAAATCCTTGTGAAATCATAGCAGCGAAAGGAAGTGAGGGACGATGATTAATGCCACTGTTGGCAGGCCAGAATACACCTTGAAAACTAAGTACACCTCTGCCGTACAGAAGACACATGAATCTATCATCCCTGCATTTTAACTGTTGACTTGTTATTTCTAAAGTACTGTGGAACCATGTTTAAATGTGTGAAAATGCTTTTCAGCATTAAAGTAGAATTATGGCTCATGTAAATAGCTGATGGTTCCTGTTGCTCTTAAACACATATAAATTTTTTCATTTCTTCAGTAGTCATGTAGCAAGTCCTAAATCAACACTGCTTACACACTGCGTCCCAAACAGTTATGCATGGGAGTACTGTTTCTAGCAACACAAACATCACCATGCGGAATGCCTGCTCTGGAGTGTTACTTGGATAACTATGCCTGTCTTTAAATAGACAACCAAACAAATATCCTTCTCCAAAATCTTTCGCCTGAGTGACAAACTCTTCAAAATTGTTGGTTTTTTTTTTTTTTTTTACTTTTGATTCATAGGTTTGGGGGATCACAAATTGTGTCCCATCTGACATAGAATACTTCTGTTCACCTTGGGATTGCTCAAATTTGAACATTTATTAGTCCTAATAAGAAAGTTATGGTTCCATTAAAAGATAACTCTTAAATTGAACAAATTGGTGTAACAGTAGCTGTTTTAACAAATGTATTCCCAAACGATCCAAACAATTTAGGTTATTGTGTTCTTCACCCATTACTAGAGAAGAGAATGTGTTGGCAGGGCAAGTCTCATCCATGGAATAATGCAGGGATCCAAGTTCAAGATCACTGATTGTCTCCATCTCCACCAGACTGAAGGGGAAGAAGACAAGGAGGGCCACACACAGGCTTAAGGAATCAGAACTAGGAGTGACATGCAATCCTACCTTTCATGTAAACTGGCTGGAATTCAGCCACAAATCCCTCCAAGGGCCATATAAACCCAGAAAGCAAAGGAAATACTTATTTTGATAAGCAACTAGTGCTTCTCTACTTAAATCTTTGATGTTTGGGGTTTTTTAACTTGAAAAATGAATGTTTGTATTCAGTGAAAATCAGACCAATTGGATCATTTGTAAATTAGGCATAAATTCAGAATACTTTATCTGATGGATTGTATTTTGTAATGTGTTATATCTATTTTTTAGATAAGAAACTTAGGCTCAAGGGAGTCTATGACTTAACTTAAGGTCCCAAGTTTATAAGGTCCCAAGTTTACCTTACCTTTAATTTCGAGTCTAACTTTTCTACCAGACATTTTCAGAGTTCTCAGTGAAATACCAAGAATACTAACAAAACAGTGTTTACGTTGCATCAAACCTACTTATAGATCCTTCTTTCCATCAATACCTTATGCTAGCCTAAGCCAACACTAGCTATAGAGGTTGTAAATATGTTATAGATTTTGAGAAAATAAATGAGAACATGACCAAGTGATATAGATACATAGTACATATATATATCTATATTGAATAGTACAATATATTCAATCACATTTTGCAAATGTTATTCTGACATTTTAATGAAGACAAATACAGGCCAAGATTGTTTCAATGGTGAATTCTTCCAAATATTTAGGAAGGAAATAATACCAATTATAGACAATATCTTCCTCAAAATATAAGTGAATAGAGTACTTTCCTTTTATACTTTTGTTTGGCCAGTATTATTTCATCAATACCAAAAGCAGACAAAGACATAAGAAAACTACAGACAAGTACCCCTCATGAACAAAGAAAAATTGTCAACAAAATATAACAAATTAAATACAACAAGATACAAAAAATCTAATATGACTAAATGGTGTGTGGATATACCCTGGGAATGCGAGGTTGATTCAACACTTAAACATCAACCAATAGAGTTAATCATATCAACAAACTAAAAAAAAAAAAGAGCTTTTCAAAAGATGCATAAAAAGCATTTTATGAATCTCCACATCCATTCATAGTAAAACAAACAAATAACAAAACCCTTTTAACAAACTAGAAATGAATAGGAACTTCAAGTAACCTGATAAGTAGCAATTTAAAAAAATAACACAAAGATCTTATTTAACAGTAAAAAATTGACTGTTTTCCCCAAAACTGGAGAAAATCAAGGATGTTCACTTGCCCCTGTTGAACATAATACCCATAAGGCAAGGAGGAGAGATATGCATATAAATTAGAAAGGAAAAAATAAAACTATCACTACACATAAATTGCATGATTGTCTACTTAGAAAATCCTTATAGAAACTAAAAAGCAGGGAAGCAGGGTTTCCTAGAACAATCAGTGAGTTTATAAAGCCACAAGTTATAGGATCAATATACAAACTTCAATTTTTTTATATACTAGCAATAACAATTGGAAATTGAAGTTTAAAAAGCAACAACACTTTGGGAGATATATAGATCCAGATTGGTTCCCAGCTTCCACATTCCTTCATGTTTTCATATGAAGGAATGGTCTTGGCAGACCAAAACCTCTGCCAAGAAACCAGTTCTAGCTTATCATCTGGGATTCAGCATCAGCTGTGTCCTTGAATAACCATAATACAGCATCTAAGTTCTGATAACTGTATTCCTCTCTTGTTCCTAAGCACCATTTTAGCTTACATGTCCCTATTTCTTCTGTGTTTATGTCTTGGTTGCCATCCCTAAATTCCTCATCTGATAATCTGTTTCATACACTACACACCTACTAAAATAAGGGTATTTTCCTTATGTGCCAGTTTAGAATTTAAAAACCTTTTTACGCAGTGACAGATTTATTTGCTGCTTATTGCAAGGACTTCTGAATATTGTTCTTGCCAGATTTCTATTTCCAAATCTCGTCCTCCATCCCAATGAACTATGCCTCTTCCTCATTTTGCTCCCTTTTCCATCTCCTGTTCCAATTGTTTATCCAGATTTTATCATTATTATTACATCTTGTTAAAGGAAAATTAGGGAAGTACAGTCTTTGATTTAGCTGGGGGACCCAGGGACATGATGAACCCAGTAAAATCTTTACCAGAATGAGGACAGGGCTCCAAGTGCTGAGTGTGGGTGAGATGGTGACCAAATTGAACACAGTTGAGATGACACGAAGCTGAGAATTTCATCAAGAGACATAACAAGGCAGATCTTCTTCTGCCTTCAGGTAATTTCACACCTGTAGCCTTCAAGTTTGTAAAAAATTACTCAAAGTGTGCGGTCTCACCTCTCTACTCTTGGCTAAGTTCTCCTCCCCACCTTTGGAGAAATTAATATGAAAACTCACTCCTGTCCAAGTCCTCCCAGTCTCTCTAAGAAATTAGTCTATGCTTAGACAATTCCATTTGCTCCACTCTCAAAAAGAGTAAAAGAAGCATTGTAGAGTTGCTTTTTTTTCTCCTTCGATGTGTATCCATTTTTACTAGGTAAACTTGAGGAGCTCAGAAAGGGGAAATGTTCAATCTAAAATCTGGGATGGGCACAAAGTTTGCCTACTAGGTAGGAAAAACTTCTCCTCATACCTGCAACGGTATCGAGTAAAACACAGGAAACAGGTGAGAAGTTCTTCATTGATGCCCAACCCACGTGATTACTTGGACATGCACATTTGTGACTGTAAAAAGCACTAAACTTGTTCACCTAAGTCCCCAGGTATTTTCTACAATGTAATAATAGTTACAATATAGTAGTTCTGGATTATAGGATGTTTTACTCACAATTCACTTATTTATATCAATCTCAACAACAAGAGCTTGGTAGAACTTCAATTTTCCTGTGTTGTGCCTTTCTGCATCCAACTAGATAATCCCCTAGCAATTACATTAATCTACTCATTCTTCTGCAGAGCCCCAGATGCTAATTAACAATTTCAGCTGGGAGTCTCAATCATCAACCTCCTAGTTTTTAGAGTCTAAGCCTTGGTCTTTCTCTAGTAACCATCTGCCTCTCTGGATTTCTTGTTCCTAGCAGTTCCATTGTTGCTTGAATCTTCTTTCATTTCCTTCTTTCTTTTACCTATCCCACCTATACACACTCAACTCAGTTTTTTTTTTAAATGTTTCTCAACCCATTCCTTTACTTTTATTCCCATTGACACTACCTTGGTTAGTCTAGGTCCTTTTACTCTATTCTTTGGCTATAGAATTACGTTCAAATCAGTTCCTGTCTTCAGTTTTATTTCATTACCCGTCAATCACCAGTTTCCACAGATCTCCCTCACAAAACTTCATTTTTATCCTCCTAAAAGCTTCCAGTGACTCACAACAGGAAGTGCTCAATATAATTTGAGAAATGAAATATTAAATATTATTCAGAATATCCACCAGGGCACTTTGCAAGATGAGAAGCATGCAATAACTGAAATGCATTCTCCCATTGATGTTAATTTTTAATAGATCCTGAGAGAGAAGGTCTGAGTGCATAAAAGTCTAAATATTTTCCTTATATAAAAGATATATCTTTACCTATCAAAAAAAAAGGAGCTCCTACCCTTTGCTATAGCATGGATGGAACTGGAGACCATTATGCTAAGTGAAATAAGCCAGGCAGTGAAAGACAAATACCATGTGATTTCACCTATAAGGGAAACCTAATCAACAAAACAAACAAGCAAGAAAAATATAACCAGAGACATTAAAATTGGGGAATAAAAGGTAAATATATCTAAACAATATACCAGCAATACTTTCAGATTTTTAAAATGACCTTTTTAGTGACTTTTCTTCTGATTTTATCATTTTCAACAAGTTATGGTTTGCTTGGTTTTAACTAAGGTTTTTCACAAACTGAAATTTACCTTATATTCAAATGTTTCCTCCAAACTCTGGGTTTTATCCTGCAATATTTCAGGTATATCACTATCATAGCCTTAGTTAAGTACAAATACACACAAACATTCACATTACATACATTTAACAAATAAATTAACTTTATAAACATAAAACTAAAGGTTTGTGCTTCTTATATTTGTTCAGATTAGAATTTCTTAAAATTCAAACTTAGAATAGTTTTACTAATTTTCAGAGTGATTAGGACAACAGAAATCCTTCATTAGAATTCTGCATACCTAAAAGTCAAACAGATAAAAATGACACTAAATCATTTAGTCTATAAGGCAGTTTTATAATTCCTAAAGGAAATTAGAAGTCCAATTACTTTGGTAATATAAAATGCCCAAAAGCCACTTTCAACAATAAAAATAGAGAAATCAGTAACAGCACACAGCAAGAATAGAAAGTCTTTTCTAAAAATCCCTTTTCTTCAATTTTCATGGCTCAGGTTATGCCAGTAATACATGATAGTTATGTAATTTTATTTCTCTAATCAACAATGACCATTTGTGCAGCAGACAATGAGTTTTGACAAGGTCAAAAACAGTGTGAATGGTTCTATAACGGAAAGTTTTTTGAACAAAGTTCACTTAAGACCATTTACTACCACAGAGGCAGGAAACCAGTTCCATTATCCACACAAGCCTGCATTATGGCTGTAAGCCCAAACCACAGTTACCGAGAGTGGTGTGAGTCATTAAACTTCCAGCAGACATTAAGACTCAAAGGGTCTAGGGTGTTGCGCACTGTTCCAGTATACCACGGCCCATAATGTCCAGAAAATTCAAGGTCAAATGAAGACAGCGTTGGTTCTAGTATAAGGGAAGATTAAGTGGCATGCACTCTATTGTTACTATCTTCCTTGGTGGTCAGTAGCATTAACATGAAATGCAATAAATTTTATGCAGAACTTCATAGGAAAAATTACACCTTTAGATAACACTTGCAAATGGGTTAGCTGTAACCCATTAGCTATATAGCAATAACATTCTATTACATGCCAATTGACTTATTTGGCATGAACAATGTTCTATTTTTAATGAAAAGAAACCTAGTATTTTCGCCAGTCTCAGCCTTCACATTGCCACCCTCTGGTAGTGAACAATCAACATGATCACAAAGAATGTTTGGCCAGGAAGATACGGCACCTGGTGGTGCCTATTAGTTCACACAGAGGAAATGGAATGGTAAGGGGAGAACCACATCTCTGTGCAAAATGCCTCCTAAGTATGGGCCATGAACATTTATCACAGTGACTTTCAAAAGGAACTATTTAAAGTGTAAAGGATACTGACACAGAAAGAGCAGTAAACATATTAAAATCCATCGGATAATTTAATGGTTTTCCAAGATCCTTTGTCTCGCCCTCTATAACTTCTCCCTGTCAATCATGCTAATTGAAACTTCACTAAAAAACAAAAAACAATTGTCAACTCATGCCACCAGTGGTACTACTATTCACTCTGTTTCTTTTTTTGATGATGTTTCTAATTCTTTTTTTTATTATTGTTGTTCAAGTACAGCTGTCTCCATTTTCCCTCCACCACTTTCCCCCACCCCACACACTCCCACCTCTTACCTTCAATCCTACCCCCCTTTGGCTTTGTCCATGGGTCCTTTATATGTATTCCTTGATGACCTTCCCCTTCTGTCCTACATTATCCCCCTCCTGCCTCCTCTCTAATAACTGTCAGTATTTATTTTTAGAAAAAGTGAGGGAGAAAGATAGAGAAATATCAATGTGGATTGCCTCCTGTGCACCCCCAACTGGGGGCCTAGCCCCAAACCCAGTCATGTGCCCTGGCTGGGAATCAAACCAGTGACCCTTTGGTTCACAGGTTGGCACTTAATCCACTGAGCCACACCAGCCAGGGCTATTCACTCTGTTTCTAACACTCCATTCCACCTTCTTTTATGCTCCTCTTCTTCACCATTCTCAGAACTCCACACTCCAGTCGTACCAGACTAGGGACAACTTCCCATGGGGACCTGCTCATACATTTCTGCCCTTTGGAAATGCTGCTCTCCACTGGAGAAATCTGCCATGTTTGCCTTCACTTCTTAACTAATTTATAATCTCATCACTTCTTCCAGATCATCCAGTTAGGTTTAACTTCTCTATGTTCCTGTTGTATCCTATTCTTATGTCTATTTCATCACAATCCATGCTGTACTTCAGTATCATAGTATTTAACTCAACACTATTGAGTACAGGAACTGTGCCATTTCTCTATCTTTGGCCTAAACATACTTGCCAGCACTCAAGGGGTACTAAATAATTATTGGATAAATACAAATAAATAAAATATATTCAAACAATGATTTTACTGTGTTTTTGATCCAGAAATTGTGTCTCTAGGAATTTTTCAAAATTATAGTAGATATATTAGACAACAATATAAAGATGTTATAGGGGTCCCGGCTCTTAAGTCATGAGCATGGTGGGTGAGTATATGAATGTCCTCTACATTTTCCTTTATATACTTTTGTGTGTCTGAAATATATCCTGATGAGTTTTAAAAACTAAATTGAAAATACAAAAAGATATGGGAAAAGCCACACATGAAAATACTATTTATAATAGTGAACAATTAGTTAAAAACAAAGTACATTTTAATAGGATATGGATAAAATTAATTGTAGATATAATATAAATTGAAGTCTACATATGTATTGAAAATGATAGTTTAGATCCTCTC
>PVKM010043689.1:0-12427 GCA_004027735.1 Carollia perspicillata | reverse complement strand
GTATAGGATATTGAGTAGTGTGCTGATGGAACCCAATTCACATGAAGGACAGTAAATTAGCAATACAAAATAGAAGAGAGAACAGGGAAAACTTGTCAAATGGTACAATATACCCTGCCAAGCAAAGACTATAGAGAAAGAAGGGGAATACAAAAATACTATTGAGATAAAAGATGTAGGAATAATGAAAAAATGAGGGAAAAAAGAAAGGAGGGAAAAAAATGATAGTCCAAATATGTAGCAACTTGCAGTTTCCCTGCTATAGTCGAGTGAAATTTGTCTCCCTGTCTCAGGTGTTGGGTTGCCCCCTATTTGAGTCCACTTCGGGTCCTTTCATTATTCCAAGTTTTTCTCTCGCTTGTGGGTATTACAAAAATAAAAATAATTAAAATAAAAAAATAATAAAAAAATAAAAAAGAGAGAGAAAAAAAGAGAAAAAAAGGCGGGAAAAGTAAGAAAGGAGAGATAAAATTCGAAATAAAGTGTGGAGTACAAAATCAAGAAAGAAGGGAAGAGAGGAGAAGCAATTGGAGTAAAACAGTAGTGAAAATTTTAAAAATAATAATAACAACAAGACTGTTTAAAAAAATCGCATTTAAAAACAACAAAAAAGAGACCAAAAAAAAAAAAAACTCACTCCTCTTGTTCGATTCAAACTGGCCAAACCGGTTTTTCTGGTCTTGCTGGCTGCAGAAGGCTGGGAAGTGATTGGCGTGGCGATTTTCCCCTCCTGCCATTTACGCAGGTTGCCTTCCAAGCACTGTCCTAGCCGCCAGTCTGATTCCTTTCCTAATATCCTCCACATGGAAGTCTTGATTCTCTTCTGATGCCTTCTCCCGTTGGTGGTTACTTCCAGACACTGGAGTACAGCGGCGCCCACTCGCTTAGGTTGGCGCCAAATGCCTCCCTTCCCAGGGAACCTGGGCCCAAAGTCTCCCCTCCCAGCGCCACTGGGATGGAGTCACTGCTCCCTCCCCCCACACCCGGTTGGGCTGGGAGTCAGTCTCAGGGGGTCACAGCAGATTCCTCAGCCCTTCTGTTTGATAAATTCCTCCTATTCAAGCTTGGCGTCCGTCTAACCCAACTTTCCGGCAGCTGGCGACTCCGACTTCCGTAGTCAGTGCGGGACGCCCGCGCTGACCGACTGCCGGCTCCGGCCGGCTCCGGGGGCGCGACGCAGCCCTGCGCGTCCAAGGCCGACCGATGGCCGGCTCTGGGTGCCGGGCTCTGGGCACCCAGCACTGGCTTCCCAGACCCCCGGACCTCCGCGTTGCTCCCCGGGACCTTAGTGTCCTGAAATCTCCTTCTTACTGTCTGGTTTCTGGTTTTTCAGTGTCCGCTACCGCTTTGTGGATTCTTATTTTCAAATACATTGCAATACTGTTGTCTATCTGTTCCGTTCCTCCATGAATTAGCTAGTTTTTCCTCCTTTGTGTAGGGGGAAGTGAAATCCGCTTCCTCCTACTCTGTCGCCATCTTCCCTCCTTCCAATTTGTACTTTTTAATATCTTCACTTTTTCACCCAACCCCTAGACCTCCCATCTGGCAACCATCAAAATGTTCTCTGTATCTGTGAGTTTGCTTCTGGTCTGCTTGTTCATTTATTTTGTTTTTTAGATCCCATATATAAGTGAAATCATGTGGTATTTGTTTTTCTCTGACTTATTTCACTCAGCACAGTACCCTGTAGGTCCACCCATATCATTCATTGCACGTGGCAAGATTTCACATCTTTATTTTCTTATGGCTGAGTCATATTTCCTCAGGGACAGTTTGTTTACACTCTGATAGTACTTTATCATACATACCTGCCTCTTTCTACTTCTCTGCCTGGGATCTTTCTTTGGCCCCAGGAGAACTTAAGCTCAAGTTCATGGGCAATCTGGAACTGTCCAGTATTAAATACCCGGAGAACATTCCTCAACCAAAAAGGGACAGCGGTCAGTGAATCAATATTTTCTGCTTTCTTGTTTCTTGGTGGGGAAATTCTGAGCTGCAATCTACAGGTTCTCCAGAGTGTCCTCTGAAAGACTGAGCCCCAGCAACATGTCACACACATTCCACCTGTCAAGGCACCCCGTTATTGGCTTTCTCCCTTCCATGTCCTATTTTTGTCACTTGTTCATCTTAGAACTACCTTTCAAATATATCACCTGTACTCAGTCTTTGTCTTAGAACCTAAATGATGGCCAGCAGAAACTTTATTTTATTAAAAATATTTTAATCATCACCTGAGGATATCTTTTTATTGGTTTTTGATAAGAAGAAAGGGGATATATATATATATATATATATATATATATATATATATATATATATATATAGAGAGAGAGAGAGAGAGAGAGAGAGAGAGAGAGAGAGACATTGATGTGAGAGAGAAACACTGATTGGTTGCCCCCGTGTAGGCACCCTAGGTGTGTGCCCAGATCTGGAATCAAACCCACAATATTTTGATGTACAGGGTAATTCTCCAACCAACTGAGCCACCCTGACAGTAGAAACTTGTCTTTAAAATTATTCTCCAATTTTTTTACCTTCTGTTTCAAGATTCTACAGGAAACTTATTGATGTCAAAAGTTGATCTATAATGATTAATAGAATTTTATCTTTAATGTAAGAGATGCATTTTTCATCTTGATATCCACAGTGCATAGCTTATTCCATGGCATAAAGTAGCTGAACATAAATAATTGTGAAATGAATGAATGAATAATGAATGAACGAAGGTCTGATAGGTAAGCTGA
Organism: Carollia perspicillata; assembly: GCA_004027735.1. NCBI lineage: Eukaryota > Metazoa > Chordata > Mammalia > Chiroptera > Phyllostomidae > Carollia > Carollia perspicillata. The sequence goes on along the minus strand of PVKM010043689.1, from coordinate 9,683 downwards.
CTATCTGGAAAATCTAGCACTAAGCAACCAGAGAATGTTTATGCAGGTCTATGGCATTAAGAAGCAAACAGAAATCTCAGGAAGCAGGTAATTGCATAAATCAAAAAATAAACAGCAAGAAGAGGCAGAGACAGAATATCAGGAACAAGATTCAGTCTCCAAAGAAGACAGTACATCATAACAAAATGCCAACCTTCCGAGTGGCCAGGAGATGATGCAGCCTGTCATAGTGTTCATTTAATCTATATGATAGCTGTATAATACAGGTACTATTTGCTTCACTTAGTGAATAGAAAAAAATAAGTCCTAGGAAAGTAAGGAAAATGACCAAGTTTGTGCAGTAAACAGTAATCAGAGAATCAGAAGGCAGGTCACACAGTGATCTAGCTACAACTAATAGAAGTGTACTCTCCTAGAAGTGTTAGGCTGGAGTCCCTCAAGAAACCAGATGGACACAGCAAGCTAAGGAGCAGGGTTTATTAGTGGGAATAAGAGGGAAAGTAGAGCCAACCTAGGGAGGTTGGGGAGCCAACCAAGGGAGGTTAAGACTCACTTGATTGTTCTTAGGGCAGGGTTTTTAAGCGCAAAAACCCACAAAGGGTAACTGGTTGGGGTGTCAGAGTTTGATTGGCTGGAGCTGGTTGCTGGGTGCCATTTCTGCTGACCATTGTTCTTAACACAGCTTGTCAAGCTCAAGTTAAAGCTGCATCCTGTTATGCTGGATAGGCCGACCTCAGACCCCAGTCTTAGCCAGGCATGTTTGCCCTGGATAGGGTTGGCAGGCAGTTTCCCAGGCTACAGTTTCCCACAGTACAGTTTTCCCACCTGGTGATTTTGCATTATTCCTAGGCCTACCTAGGTCCGTCAAGACCTACTCAAAAAGTTCCCATTTTGAGGACTCAGGCACCAGAGTTACACCCAATATCTCCAGTGTCGCTAGAGAAAGCCAGTCCTCATGTGGAGGAATCCTGTCAAGGCAGAAAGAGGTAAGTAGACTCGCTCTCCCTGGAGCACAGAAATAAGAATTTGCGGCCACAATGTCTGTTTCAGTATTCAAAGTCTTATAGCTTCTTTGAAACAAGGGAAGGAATGCCCCAACAGTGTGACAAATGATTGATTTCTGACCAATAATATTTCTCATAAAAATAAATAAATAAAGAGCATGCACGATCTTTTCTTTTCCTCTCCTCTTTTGCTCTATATTACTGAACGTAATTTGCTAAAGTATAATGGAAGTGAACTCTCTCTTTGTAAATCAGCGTGCTCCCTCTTTAGGATTCAAAATCACAGTGCTTCTTTGAAGGCATCCAGTGCTGTTTTGCTTCCATGGTAGCAATTTCTCTAAATCTTTGCCTTGTGGCCTCAGCGAATGCATTTGGCAGGAGGAGCAGCCGATAGGAAAAGGCAGCGCTTCTGTGAGCACAAGAGCCTTGGGAAATCAGCAGTCATGTGAAAAGAAATACATAAAAGCCACCCAGCACAGTGTCTGTGTTTAATGGGACTTCATTAAAAGTATATATTTCTTAAAGTTTGCCTCAGCCTGGCAGTGGGTTTCCACAAGATGAAGTCTGAAAGCACTTAGAAGTTTTCCTTTCTTTACTTCTGTTCTTTTCAATTCACTTGCAACAAGCTTCGCTATAGGAAGAATAACTGCTTGTTCAGATGACCTTCGTGCCAGAATGTATGCCATTTTCATTTTTTGCTTATAAAATATTCATCTTTTTATTTACAAAAACAAACTGGTACAGTCATTTAGCCATCACCCCAGATTCAACCATTTGCTATTAACTCTTGGTCAAACCTGTTTCATTATTCCCTGACCATTTTTGTCTCTTCCTGAATTGTTCTAAAGCACATTTGTGGAAATTTATTTATGTAACTTTAAAATCAAGAACAAAAGGGAAGCCTGATGTTTGAAATGGGTAGGTAGTTCACTCAAAAGGAGAGAGGGCTGAGCAGGAGGTGACTTTGGGGGCTCTGCACCCAAAGAGGTGTGCGTCCCGGGGAGTTCCATCACACAGCCTTCACCGGTGCCTGGGCTCAGGGGAGGGTCCTGATTTCAAGCCAAGTCTGGCACAGAGCTGGCTGTTAATGAATAATATCTCATGGATGAGTATCACACTGGTGGGAGCAAAATTTCAGACTCAGGAAATAGAACCAGAGTTCCAAGCATGGGAATCAAAAGCAAGAAACAGAGGAGTTTTTAAACACGGCACACATTGACCTCAACAAGACAAGAATATTGTATAATAGAGGAAAAATATTTCATAGATAGGATGACGTCAGTATAAGGAGGACTTATAATGCTGGAAAGATGCCTTTCACTTTAAGCGACAGGCAATGGAGAGCTAGTAAATGTTGTCAATGCAGTGATATCAAAGTCATTCTTTAAGGTTACCTAGCAGAATGGCTTTGATGGGAGGACCGTACAGGTGTGGCAACAGGTCAGGAGTCTAGCTCTAGCAGAACAACGTAGTAGTTAAGAACACGTGCCTCTAAGACAGATTGGGAATTTCATTCTCAGTGTAAGATTTATTATTTGGGAGATGCAGGGTGAGTAACTTTTTTCTTAGAGCATCAATTTTTTTCTCATCTGCATAGGTATAATTTATGAACTCATTCAATATTTTTTTTGAGTCTGCCTTTTTGTCAGTCTCCGTTCTAGAAGCTGAGGCTACAAGTATACAATAGGAAGGCTTACTTACTCTAAACTCTCTGGAGAGTGACATTGAAGTCAAGTACTAAAAAGGGGGTGTTACAAACAGTGAGAAGTTAAGCATTCTGTGAAGAGAAAATAATTAGTATAAACACCTTGAGGCAAGAATGCGTTGGGCATATTCGAGGAACTGAAAGAAGGTCAGAATGCCCTTGTGATAAGGGGGAGAGTGATGTGGAGGGGGAACGGCAAATTGCTAGGCAAGGGCCAAATCAAGGAGAGATTATAACATGTCTTAAAAATGTCTGTCACATTTAATGTGTGATACTATTGTTATGGTTATTATTAATGAATCAGCTACATTAACAAAATGTCTGATATATGCCAGTCATGGGAATAAATGTTATTTATTTTTTATCTATCTATCATCTATCTATCTATCTATCTATCTATCTATCTATCTATCTATCTATTTATCTATCTAATTTTACCCAGAATCATAGATTATTAATTCTGGACAGGACCTCCAAAGTCACTTCATGGAAGCCCTCTGAATGCTAGACAAAGGTTGGACAGATGCACAAACACCTGCGGAGCTTATTAAATATATAAATTCCAGGCTTCCACACTTGATCATTCAGATTCTTTATGCCTGCAGTGGCCTCTGGGAACCTATATTTTCATAAACTTTCTAACAGATTGTAAAACACAGCAAGTTTGGGAACCATGGCTCAGCATCTTTTTTTTACAGGTGGGAAAACTCAAGGTTAAGATTGCAAAGCAGGTAAGTGATAGGCCATGACCATTACCCACTTGTTCTCCTCCCAAGCTCAGGACCTGGATCCTGACAGATACTGACAGATGCAGTGATATCAGAGTCATTCTTTAAGGTTACCCAGCAGAATGTCTTTGATGGGAGGACTGTATAGGTGTGGCAACAGGTCAGGAGTCTAGCTCTAGCAGAACAATGTAGTAGTTAAGAACAATGTAGTAGGGAAGGGGAGCAGGATGAAGGTTTATATGCCTCTGTGTGTGTGTTCTCCCTAGGTGGCTACACTGAGAACAGCCATGGCAGAGAGAAGTTGGTCTAGGCAACACACTGACCATGGCAGCAAAGTAAGATAGTCTGGTTCTAGCCAATAATCAAATAAGCTCTATAATAATTGTGTCAGAAAGATGGCACGTAAAATAGAGGGTACAAATAACAATGAGGTGAGCTGATGGCTGCTGCAGTAATCCAGAGCTACAAGTATGGTGGTAAAGATAATGTGAAGTGGTAGACAGAAATTAGGGGAAAAAGTTTGGAAGGAAAAATAGCAGGGACATTCTTATTTATTTATTTATCTATCTTTGGACGGGAAGGGAAGAAGAGAGGGAGAGAAATGTCAATGTGTGGTTGTGTCTCGTGTGTCTCCTGCTGCAACCCAGGCGTGTGCCCTGACTGGGAATCGAACCACGATCCTTTGGTTTGCAGGTCCGCACTCAATCCACTGAGCTACACCAGCCAGGGCTAGCAGGGACATTTTGACTCAATATTAGCATGAGTACCAGATTGACAAAGTCTGTATATGAAAACAGGGTCAAGTAATGGGCGTTGTACAAATCTTTTCTGTCTTAGTGAGGTGATTCCAAACCCTGCGTATGCATCAGAATTCATACCCTAGATTTCTACCTTTTTAAAGCTCTTAAAATGCCCAGGTTTGAGCAGACAAGGGCTCACTCAAGATTCTACACCCCCACTGTAGGTAGATACACCCCCCACTCACATATACACAGCTGCGTAGCAGGATAAGGACAAAAATGGACTCCAGTGGGTTGCCATTGAAGATAATAGTAGCTATTTCACCAACTGCAGTCAGCATGACTAGTGGTTTCAAAGAAAACAGTGGGAAAGCAGTCACCACGCCACTGGACCTTAATGTCAGAAAGTGGACACTACATTAAATATATTGTCCTTCTCCAAAGGGGGAGGCACTTCGGTAAACTACTTATAACGGGGTAGGCCATGGCGTTGCACATAAAGACACTCTTCTCCTCCACTCTTACTGAATACACAGTAGCAGGAAGGTATATAACAGCAGCAGGATACCACCGACTAACAAGCACGCCTAACGAAGACAGCTCGATGCACATCCAGGCTCACTGCATACACTCTTCTCCTGCTCTGCTACACAGAGGAAATTATTGTAACTGGGAGAAACAGGGATAGAGAAGAATTATGACCCTCTAGACACTCTTAGTTTTTAATTTACAAGTTGAGAAAGTTTAGGCAAAGACAGTGCCATCTAGGGCACCTCTAGGACATCCTACAATTGAGATGGAACACTTTGACCTTCTAGACAAATGATGGGCTCCTCCAAATGTTGCTCACGATCCAAGGCTCGATTTCAGTATAAATAAGGAAGATGCTTCTAGAAACAATGTGTAAAGGAAATCTTCCCTAAAAGCAGAAGATTTTAAGACTGGAAAGTGGAACGTCTTAAGTGGCTAAAACTTTTACATGTACCCAGTTATCTCTAATAATGACAATGTCCAAAGCCTGAGAAAGTGAGATGCCACTGTCCTAATCAGCATCATAGCTGCCACCCACACAGAGGCTTTGATTTGAGTTCCAGCTCTGTGAAATCTTCCCAAACAGCTGCTGTTAGCCGGGTCCTCACAGACTGTGGGAGACAAGCAGCTTTGGAAGGGTGGGGTGAGAAACACACAGTATTTGCGTCGGCCTCATTCTTAGAGTTTCTGTTTTGCTCAAATCAAAATGTTCAAGGTAATAAAAAACTCACAAATTGCTACAGAATCAGAGAAGAAATATTGCTAGCATTTCTAGCAGGTTGAATAGACATTTATAACTATACCAAATATCAGAATGAGGAAGCTTTTTGTTGCACTATTTAACATAAAGGTAGATGAAATGGATATATTAAGAAAAGAATCAATGTTGTATATTTCAGGTGGATTTCACGTGACTCCTGGCATGAACATTTTAAATACAGAATTCTAGAAGGTAAATTTAAAGAGTCATTCATAAAATAATTTGCCACCTAATTCCTACTTATAATTTAAAATTTTAGTAAAATTCGTAAAAATTAAGGTAATTGGCCATATTTTAAAAAATGACTACTGTTACTGGGTTTCAAGTTTTTACAAAGAATTCTTGGACTCTGTATTTAAATTAATCTAGTTTTTATAAAGGATACACCTAAATTAAAATGAGGAAAGAATAAATAATTGGCACTTGTGAAATGCCAAGATTATTTAAATAGACTTTATTTTTTTACTCTAAATTTCTTTACCTTTTCATTTCCTTAAGGCAAAATTAATGCAATTATCTTTTTAAATCATTTAAATTTCATACTTTTCATGAATTTTATAGGTAGCTTCAAACCATTACCTCTCCAAGTATGACCTGGGAAAGTCTACATTACCTTTGCCTGGGGACTTGGTGAAACTTGCAAATGTCCAGACCAAGTTTGTAGATCAGAATCCCAGAGAGTGGAGCCCAGGAATTCGCACGTTAGACACTCCCTCAAGTGCTTAAAAAAGACCGATACCCAGGACTGAGAGCCATTAGGCTTTCTGAAAGTAAACCATGTGACAGTTGACAAGCAGAATTATAAACAAGACTCGGATCCAGGATTACTAAGTAATGCAAAGCTAAGTGATTATGAAAAATTGACCGCTTTAAAGGATTTTTTTCTCAATTTCATTCAGCCTGCACCATATTTCTTTCGTATTGTGCTAGTTAGTAAATAAAAAAAAATTAGATTCAAAGTGCTTGAACTCATCATAAAGGAAATCAAAAGATCTATTTCAGATGTGTGGGATCTAAAAGCTCGCTAAACTTCTCCTTTCTTTTTTTAGAGATTTTATTTATTTATTTTTAGAGCAAGGGGATTAATAATATTATTATTACATATGTTAATATTTTCCTTTCAAAACAATGGCATGGATTATATGATGCTATTGTTATTATTAATTTCTATTTTATAGTCAAGGAAACAGAGAAACAGAAAGGTTAAACACTGAAATTCTCATAGCTACTAAGTAGTATAACTCAGTTTGTGACTCTGTAGACTATAGTTTAAATAGATTATATTTATATTGACAATATACAATGTATATATTCTTATTGTGTCCCTCAATGTAAACCATGCTATGATAAACAGAACTGGAAATAAATATTTAACCATATCTCTCACTGTGTCCTTTAGAATAGACTCATAAAGAAGGAGGAAAGGATCAAGGTCTGAGATAAAAAAATTATGATTTCTTTAAGAAGGTTTGAGACATAATGTTCAATTTCTCTTTTCAAACAGTCCTATTGATACATGGCAGTATTCCAACCTAACCAAGATAACTTTTTAATTTTGTTAAATTTTGAAATATTGAAAATAACAGGACAATTTTTATGTTTAATATGTTCCTATGTTTATTACATTTGTGCCTATGTTTCCTTCTTATTTTTCATGAGTTTTCACAATATTTAGTGTGCTAAGATTTGAATGAAAATTTTATATATCAAATAAAAAATGTGTTGTAAATATTCTCTTTGCTCTAATTTTGTTTGCTGATTCATCTTTGCTTTTTCTTTGGACATTGATTTTAAGGTCAAATCAAATTTTTTATTTGCATTTTATTTCTCACACATATGATCAGAAGTTCCTTGCTCAGTCAGTATAGATCAAATGTATTTATATTTTACTTAAGTATTTTATAGTTTTGGTTTTATAAACATAAAATTAAATTAATCTTATTGCATGCTGAGTTGAGGAGCTAACTGGGCTTTTTACCAAATAGTAAAGCAATTACCCTTGTATCATAAACTTTATACTCTTTTTTTCTTAATGAATCAGATGAACACCTTATCTTAAATTATTTTGTATACTCTTTTCTCTGCTCTTCTCATCTATTATTATTTAAGCAAAACAATGCAGTGTGTAATAATGTGGGTTCAGATTGGGTATTGCCACCATCAAGTGACCTTGACTAGTCACTTGACATCTTTGAACCTCACTTCCTCATTTGCATATGGTTGTTCTAAACACTAAATGAAAATAAAAGCATATAAAACACTTTGTTTAATGCATGGTACATAATAAGCTCTTAGAAATAACTAGTTTTTAGTGTTCGTTTTACTATGCCAGGTCCACGGTTTAAATTATTAAAGTTTCCCAATTTCGTTTCCCCACTTTCCTCTCTGCAGCAGACCTAGCTAAAAAGCGTGTGGCCAGGTGACTGAGTTTTGGCAAATGATATAGCATTTCCAAAAATGTTTCTCACAGGAAAGGGAGACTGTAATATTTCCCCCTTTTGCCTACCCTCTTTATTTCAGAATGTAATCTGGAAAGTATGGCTGGATATGCAGTAGCCCTCTTGAACCATGAGTTGAGAATGGATGTTAAGGGCTAGGACAGTAGAACAATAAACCAGGTTCCTATGATCCTGCAGCTGCCCTAGATGGGGTCTCTTTGCTTCTTTTACTCACTACATTAGGGTTTCCATTACTCATTGAATATGTTAATTTTTATTTTAAAACATATTTTATTGATTATGCTATTACAGTTGTCCCATCCCCCCACCCTTTAATCCCCTCTGCCCTGCAACCCCCTCCCACCTGCATCCCCCCCACCTTAGTTCACGTACATTTAAGTTCTTTGGCTTCTCAATTTCCGATACTATTATTAACCTCCTCCTGTCTATTTTGTACTTACCATTTATGCTTCTTTTAATAACTTTTCCACCATTCTCTCCCCTCCCCCTCCCTGTTGATAACCCTCTATGTCATCTCCATTTGTGCGATTCTATTTCTGTTCTAGTTGTTTGCTTAGTTTGTTTTTGTTTGGGTTTTAGAGTCTATTGTTAATAGTTGTGACTTCGTTGTCATTTTACTGTTCATGTTTTTATCTTCTTTTTCTTAGATAAATCCCTCTAGCGTTTCATACAATAAGGACTTGGTGATGATGAACTCCTTTAAATTGACCTTATCTGGGAAGCAGTTTATCTGCCCTTTCATTCTAAATGATAGCTTTGCTGGATAGAGTAATGGTGGATGTAAGTCCTTGCCTTTCATGACTTTGAACAGTTCTTTCTAGCCCCTTATTGCCTATAAGGTTTCTTTTGAGACATCAGCTGACAGTCTTATGGGAACTCTTTTGTAGGTAACTATCTCCTTTCCTCTTGATGCTTTAAAGATTCTCTCCTTCTCTTTAATCTTGGGTAATGTAATTACAATGGGCCTTGGTGTGTGCTTTCATAAGTTCAACTTCTTTGGGACTCACCGAGCCTCCTAGATTTTCTGGAAGTCTGTTTCCTTTGCCAGATTAAGGTAGTTCTCCTTCATTATGCTTTCACACAAGTTTTCAAGCTTTTGCTCTTCTTCTTCTCCTTCTGGCCCTCCTATGATTCAGATGTTGGGATGTTTAAAGTTGTCCTGGAGGTTCCTAAGCCTCTTCTCATTTTTTGAATTCTTTTTTCTTCATTCTGTTCTAGTTGAGTGTTTATTTCTTCCTTCTGCTCCAAATTGTTAATTTGAATCCCCATTCCCTGTACATCTCTCCTCATTTCACTTTTCATCGCCTTCACTTTTTCCTCCATTTTGTGACCATACTCAACCAACTCTGTAAGCATCCTGATTACCAGTGTTTTGAACTCTGCATCTGATAGGTTGGCTATTATCTTCATCACTTTTAGTTATATTTTTAGAGCTTTTATCTGTTCTTGCATTTGGGCCATATTTTTTTTGTCTAGACTCAGCTGTTACATTGTAAGGGGCAGAGCCTTAGGTATCTACCAGGGCAGGGCAACCGACCTCACTGCATTGTGGTGTATTATATGGGTGAGGGGTCTGAGAGGGAACAATCCCAGTTGTTCAACTCTTGGCTGGCTTTCAGTCACTTCCCCCACTACCTACAAGCAAATTGGGCCCTTCTGGTGCTGATTTTTGTGTGGGTGGTTTTGTGTACATTCTAGGACTCTGTGGGTCTCTCCAATAAACTCTCCTGTGAGGTTGGGAGCTTCTCCCACTGCC
>PVKM010043688.1:0-12460 GCA_004027735.1 Carollia perspicillata | reverse complement strand
AAAGCCCTGAGCCTGGACGAGCTCAGCAAGGGCAGCAGAGCGGGTGTACAGGGAGAGGTGGCCTAAGTAAGCACTGAGCCCTGGGGCTCTGGGACACTCCGAGGTGGCAGAGAAGATGGGGCGTAGGCAGCAGAGACAGGTGGGGGCGGCCGGTGGGGCGGGAAGGACCCCAAGAGTGCCGAGCCAGATCCTGGAACGTGAGTGAGGAACCCCCACCCCCACCCCCACCCCCCCGCCTACAGAGGAGGGTCAGGGGGGAGGGAGTGATCAGCTGGCAGGTGCCGCTGACGGTCAAGGGGGAGGAGGCCCAAGAACACTGGCTGGGTTTGGTGACAACACCGTGGAGACCTGGCCAAGAGAGGTTTGGGTTGCAGGGTGTGCAAAAGCCTGACTGAAGTGGGATTAAGGGAGGAGGAGTGGAACAATCCCAGTGTCTACTGACAGAGGAGTAAATGAACAAAATGTAGTCTAGTCATACAGTGGAGTATTATTCAGCATTAAAAAGGAAAATATGACACAGGCTACAAGGATGGACCTTGAGCACATTATGCTGAGTAGAAGCAGCCAAACACAAAGAGACAATCACTGTATGATTGTATTCTCTGAGTCCCCTGGTGGAGTTAGATGCAGAGGGGCAGAGAGGGGGATGGCTGGTGCCAGGAGCTGTGGGAGGAGAAGGGTGAGTGCTTTGTGGAGGCAGTTTCAGTTTGGCAAGATGAAAAGTTCTGGGGATGGATGGTAGTGACGCACAACGATGTCCTTGATGCCACTGAACTGTAATCTTAAAAAGTGATTAAAATGGAAGTTTTAGATTACATATATTTTACCACAACTTAAAAGACCGGGTAGGAAAGAACTGGAGACAATGACTCCATTCAGGTCCTTGTGGGCAGGACCTCAAGCACAGGAGGCTTCAGCCACAGGTGAGAGCAGGGCTCTCCATCCAGTGTCACAGGAGGGAGGGCAGGATAAGGCATGGGTACAGGGGGTGGCCAGGGCCAGCCCAGTCCTCAGCTAAGGCAGGCCTGGGATGGGGGTCAAGGGTTAGGAGCCTGGTGCTGTCTCTGGATACCAGTCTGGGAAGAAGGGAAGGGGTGGCTCCTCAGAGAAAAGTGACTGTTTCCTCTTTGGGTCCTCCCAGGCTAATCCCTGCTCTTTCTATAGCAAGGCACGGTCCCCTTAGCGAGGAGGGACTTTAGCCATCAATTGTACAGCCAGCGCAGGCTCTGGCGTGTGATGTTGCCATCAGCCATGCTCTGTCCAGGTCACTAAGAACCTGGACGGGGCAGTTCCCCACAGAGCTTGGGAAGGTCTTTATAGAGCCTGTGCTAGCACAAAGGGAGGCGCCTCCCCAGCAGGCCCAGCCCTGTAGGACACCTGACAAGCTGCTCTTCCAACCCAACCCTTGCCCCACCCTTCTCTTAAATGCTACTCACTCCACAAACTCTCAGCTCTCACCACGCCTGCAACTTCCAGAACCCTGAGTGCTGGTAGCTCCCGAACACCCAGCCTGGCTCTCCTGAGGTGAAAGGCCCCTCATACTGCCGGCGCCCCCCAGCAGTTCTTCCCTGCTGGCTGGGCAGAGCCCGGAGTTGCCATCAGGCCCACTCCACTCCCTACCCCACCCCAGGCTCACACCAACTCCTTAACTTCTCCACTCCCCCAAAGGTGGCATGCCTTGGCTCATCTTTGTCACTTCTTGCCAAATGGCCTCTAAGCCACCTGCCACAACACCACCAAAGACTCAGAAAACCTCAATATCACAAAAAGAAAGCTAGAGCCCTCACGGGTGTGGCTCGATTGGTTGGATGTCATCCTACAAGGCAAAAAAAAAAAAGGTCACCAGTTCTATTCCCAGTCAGGACACACGCCTGAGTTGCCGGTTCGGTCCCCAGTTGGGATGCATACAAGTGGCAACCAATCGACTGTTTCTCTGTCACATCGATGTTTCTCTCCCTCTTTCTCCCTCCTGTCCCCCTCTCTCTAAAAATAAATAAAACTTTTTAAAAATAAAACTAAAAATAAAGGGAATTTGACAGAGATTGGACTGGTCTGGCTAGGGCTAGGAGAGCTATGGGCAGGCACCGTTTACTCAGGAAGCTGCCCCCTGTGGTAGGAGCTTATGACACGGGGATGACACAGGGACAGACAATCTAAGGGGGAGACAGGGAGGAAATGGATCAGCCACGAGGCCAGCGAGGCAGGAATGCTAGCATACAGACCGACTCAGAGAGGAAGGATGCTAGAGGAAAGGAACACTCAGGACCAGCCAGAGGGGCTGCTTACCGAAGTTGGGCCTCCAGTCTAGACTGGGTGGGCGCCTCGCTTTCCATCTCTAATGTCTGTCACCACCAACTAGGCAGCCTGCTCCTCTCTGCTAGGCCCAGGGCCAGACACTAAGGGGGCTCAGAGGCTGTCTGGGGCTGGCCAGGGAAGAACTCAAAGCCACACTATCTGGACTCTGGCCTCTAGAAGTCTGGAGAAGGGTGAGGCTGAGGCCGTCAAGGAACACTATCCTAAGACCAGCTTTCAGCCTTGACATTACAGCCAGAGGGTGTTACCTGGGGGCCCTTCCCCAGCAGGCACCACCTCAAGAGAGGAAGGAAGAAATAAACACTGGAAAAGGGAGCCACTGGCCCAGGCCTGGCTGGGGCAGGAGGAGAATGAGTACAAGACTGGCCATCAGCATCGCCATCTTGATGAAACTCCCTAATTCCAAAAGAGAACACCTTCCAACCTGTTCTCCTGGCTCCCCTCCCAGTCCTCAGGGCCAGCAGCCCTGGGCACCTCTGCCCCAGCTTGGTGGAGGCCACCTGTGGAAGCCAGCCTGGGGGATACTGAGGGGCAGTTTGCTGAAAGAACAGGCTCTCTAGGCAAACTGGCATGCTGGGTATGTACTCAGAGCTGTACCCAACCAATCCAGAACCCCTCTCCACGCCCTAGCTCTGCCCTAGGCCAGCCGTAGGTCACCACCAAGGGCAAGTCTCCTCTCTCAGCTGGCATTACTCAGAGGTCATCCTGCAAAGCTTGAGGGGGAGGGGGCAGGGAGTGACTGGTGGCACTCTGCCACATTCTATCTGCCCTAAATGTGATGGACGGGACCCAGAGGAGGCAGGCAAATCTGCCACCAGGAAGACCCACTGTTTCCTGAGTCTAAGAAGCTCCCCTGGGCTCAGTGGCCAACTCCCAGGGTGGCAACAGGACAGACACACCCCAAGTGGCCATGAAGTGGAGCCTGGCCAGGGGATCAGGAGGCGGAGGGACAGAGAGGGCAAATATGAGCCTGGGCCTCGCCTGGGATGTGGAGCCTTTAAGGGTTAGAGCAAAGTGAAAGAAAGTACCAGGAACGACAGAGACTGGGGGGTCTCTGTCAGAGCTATCACTCCAGGCAGAGGGAGAAAGAGGCCTCCTTGTAGCCTCAGTTATACACATGCACCACGGAGACATCATAACAACCTTTATTGCCAAGAGAAACTCTATTCTGCCTGCTCCACCCACCCTCCTGCAGGACCAGAGAAAAGGGGCCTTGGAACCCTGAACATCAACGAGCAACAAAAAAAGGGGCTCAACCCAGTGGGAAGCAAGCCCCACTGCAAGGGTTCCAGGTGCCTGCCTTGCACCTGGTCGGCCAGGTGAGCAGCAAGCTCATCCCAAGCGGGTGGAAATCTGGTCCCCTGTGCGGTGCTGGGAGAACAAGAACTATAAGCGGTGTCGGGGGCAGTAAGTGCCAAGGGAGGCCTGGCCCTCAGGAAGCAGGGGGCTTGGGCCAGGCCACAGCCACATGTGGGAAGGAGGGGCCCTCACTCCTCCTTCTTGTCCGTGGGACCTTCTATCTCCTCCTAAAAAAGGACAAAAATCACAAAGTACTGGGGTGATACACTCCTCCCATGGCCCCCTAGCCCCTCCACCCCAGAGGTCCAGCATGGCACTCATTTTCCCCAAATGACAGACATCCAGGTGAAGAAAGGACCCCCCCTCAGCAGTACCCAAAGGCCTATAAAGGTAGGAGTAGACTCACTCTAGTGAAGGCCTCAACCCTGATGCCAGCTGACCCCAAACCGACACTCCATCTTGGGCCCCACCCTACCCCTGCCCCAATGCCCATGGAAGCCTCAGCTTTCCAGTCCTTTCCGAGCCCTAGGCCAGGCTCTTCCCAACTCTGCACACCTTTTCCAGTTCCTGCCAGTGATTCTGCCCTGCACTGAAGCTGCTGGCCCCCTCTGGGGGCTAGGGCCTCCGCTTCGACGACTGTGGTGCCCAAACTTGGGCCGCCAAGTGCCGAGACAAGCTGTCAGAACTCAGCCCTCAGGCACAATTTCTGGGCCACCTGCGCTTCCAGATGCAGCCAGTCTGAGACTCAGACCAGGCCCGGGGGCACAGGTAACGGCAATGTCTAGCACCTGCTGGGGCAAGGGGCGCTGCAACGTCCCAAGCTTTTTGTACCCTGCAGCCCCTACAGAAGGAAGGCCGGCAGCTAGTCCTAGAGCATCGCCTGTATGCCTCTGTCTGCTTCTTGATGAGGCCCCTTCAGTGGACTTCGACTGGAGTCGAGGGCCCCACGCCACAGGCTGAAGCGGGGGCGGGTAATCACATAAAGGAAAGAGCTCCTCTCAAGAGCACTGATTCTGGGCATGAGGCCAACCACACTGCCGAGACCACCTTAGCAGCAACCGAGAAAGAAGGGGAGTGAGAAAGGGAGCAGCCCCCCACTGCCGATGCCTCCTGAAGAGCCTACAGCAGGAGGGCGGTGACTTCCCAGAGCACAGGGATGAGCTGGCAGGGTGAAAGGGGGCCTCGCATCCAACAGAGCAGGCCAAGGCATGCTGACCTGCAGTCTCATGTGCTCCTCCAACAGGCGGTCATACTCCTTGGTCAGGCCCTCGGACTGCTTCCGCATGGCCAGAGTCTCGTTTTCAGCTTTCTCTAGTTCTGGGGATGCAAGTGATGAAGAAAGGAAAATGAAAAGACCGGGATTAAGGAGAAAAAACCGCTTCCTGCTGACACCAAGTATGGGTCCTCGATCTGTCCTCGGTGGGGTCTAGACCTCTCCTCTCAAGACAGCTGCTCTGCCGGCTGCCTTGAAAACCCCCTGAAATGGGGAAGCTGGCCAACAAAGCTGGGGGGGAGTGGGAAAATACCAAGGACCTCCCCAGCCCCTTTAATAATGAAGGCACCCCAAGTGGCTTTTGGAAGCAGTGATTTCGCAAAGTGTGCGGGCATGGGACAAACATTCTGAGAATACAGGGATGAGCTCAAGAAGCAGGGCGTGCGTGCATTCCCAGCCTGGAAGCTAAGAACAGGAGAGGTATGTGGGGAGAGGCCTTCAGGAAGGGAGCGTCTGGGAATTCGCAGTGGGGTTTTTGGGAACATCTCAACCAGCTCTTATGCAGTCTCCTGAGTTCTTTCCTTCCCTACCCATAAGCCCCTGCTGACAACGATGCCAATACGCCATACCTGGCTGGCCCTAGGTGAGGCGCTCTGGAATTAGTCTGCAGGCCTCTGGGACTCCCAGGGCCGTCCTCAGAGGAACCCTGCACGCACCGCTGAACCACTGAGCCCCACAGGCTGTCTGTGCTGGATGAGTGGGGTGCCATTTGTTTGTTTTCACCCAACTCCTAAGCCCGCATGTTTGTCATTAATACTCTGGCACGAGAGTGGTGGCAGCCACCAGAGGAGGCTCCAGACTTCTGGGGCCCAGGGGACACCTGAGGACAATGCTCACTTTGCTTGGTGATGGCCAGCTCATCCTTCAGCTTTTGCAGATCAGCCTCCAAGTCACTGTTCGCTAACTCCAACTTCACCTCCCTGGCAGTCACCCCGCCTGTAGCTTCCTAGGAAGAGTGCCAAGGGTCTGGTTACTCGGGAGGGAGAGAGGGAGGAACAGAGGGCAGGGAAGGAGGGGGCAGGGGGCAGGGAGGGAGGAAGGCAGGCACTCCAGCACTGTCCTTCCCACTGAGCTGTGATTCCTCAAGCTGCCTGGGCACTTGCCCCTTCGGAAATGTCAGCATGGAATTGGGCCACTGCTTCTCCCCAGCCACTCAGCGAAGGCCAGAGCCAGCAGGGCCACCTGTTGCAGCTCACAGGCCACATGCCCTGCCCACCCTGGCCCCCAGCCCTGCCTCCTTTTCTCAAGCGCTCCTCAGAGTTTAGCAGCCCATCCAATGACTCAATTTGCGGTCATGTGGGGGATTGCTGCCAGTCACTCCCAAGCAACCAATGCTCCTCCTTCCTTCCCCCAAGCTCTGCAGCTCACTCTGGCCGAGGAGCCCCAAACTCACCCCAGCTCATCCAGCTCTATTCTGCCTCAGAATCCAAGCCCATCAGCCTCCTCCCCAGCTTGGCTCATACCTCACCTCTTCTCACAGGCCTTCTAGGACTGGCCACACCTCATCCCTGCCTTGCCCCCAGCTGACAGCAATGTTCTTCTGTGCTAACTCACCCATGGGTCACAGCACAGGGCTCAGTTCCCTAGGAGTCAGTTTTATCAGAAAAGAATCTGGCCTGAACGTAGCAGCAAGAGCACCCCCGCTTTCCCCCAGTCCCCCAGGCCCCTCCTACACATGCCCCCACTAAAAACTGCCCCTTTGCCTGTCCACCCAATTCCTCAGCTTTTCCAACAACCACAGTGTCACTGATAGGCTCCACTGGCCACTGTGGCCCATAAAGAATGTCACATGGTGGGGTCAGGCAGGCAGAACTCACCTTCTTCAGCTCGGCATTCTCTTCCATGTACTTCTTGGCCGCCTCACTAGCACTCTCTGCCTGCTTTTTAAAGGCTTCATTGGAGGCCAGCAGCGTGGCCTGCTGGGAGATGAGAGTCACCAGGCGTCTAAGTAGGCTGTGATTGTTTTACAAAAAGGGAGAAGTGAGCAAAAAGGAGAAATGGCTGACATGAATTTCCCTTGGTTGTTCCCGCCCCATGCCTGCCTCCAGCCTAGACTTGCCTTCTTGGATTGCCAGGGCAGCCAAGTGAGACACTAGAGGCCTGAATCTGGCAACATGAGGGAAAAGGTGAACAAGGAGCTGTCCTCTGCACCAGAATGATTAACACTGCCCCAAAACGGCAGGCACAGGAAGTGTGACAGGACACCCAGGCCAGGTAAGCTATAGGCCGAGGGCCCAGAACCGGGCACTTTCCAGGTCTGGACCTGGAGGTACAGAGCCAGAGCAGTGCCATTTTCCTCACTGGGAGGCCAGGGTCACCCTACGAAACAAGAGCAGCTAGTACCTGGGGCGCTTCCAAAAGGCCAGCTAAATCCTCACACCTACCTTGTGAGGTAGGGGTGATCATCACCCCCATTTCACAGAGGGGAAACTGAGGCTCAACAGACTAAAGCAACTGGTCAAGGTCAAGAGCCAGAAATGGATATGGCTGAAATTCCCCACTTCCTGAGCTGGGAACAACTACACATCCTAAATTTCCAGGGGGCGGCTCCCAGGCCAACTGAGATGGAAATGACTCTCCTCTCTCCACCCCTTCCCAAACACACTCTGCAGGCAGCTGCCAGAACACATCTGTTAGATAACATTGCCACACGGAGATCCTCCGGGGCTAGGGGGACAGAAACAAAGCACCAGGGCCAGATCAGCCGTGAGAAGCAATCAGGCGGCAGCTGGGGCACACGCCTCTCCACTTCCTGACATTACCCTCCAACGGTCAAAAACCAAGGAGTGGGGATGGACGGGATGACTTTCCCCACACACCTGGGGCAGGGACCCAGGCCAGGCATGGCTTAGAGCAAGCGATGGTATGTGCAGGAGCTCTGGGGAAGAGGGAAACACTCTGCTTTGTCCAGGCCCATTCCCAGGCCAAGTCATTGTACCCAGCCCCACCAGCCAGCCTTTGTGGGGTTCTCATGGATACCTGCTGCTCAGAGAACCAGAGGGAAGAGGCAAGCTCTTGCTGTCAGGACACCCAGGCCAAGGGCACAGCACCTAGCACTTTCCAGGTCAGGACCTGGACATGCCAGAGCAACCTGGGCCCTGGCAGAACCGCTGTCAGAAAACAAGCACTTAGTGGGGAGCAGGCTCCATGAGACATGAGATGCCCACTGTGGTTCCTGGTTTGGGAATAGGTTCTAAGGGCCCCTGGCAGTACTGGGAGATCCAGGCTGCTGGCTCCTGGCAAGAGGGCAGAGTTTCCAGTGACATGTGCTCTCTAAAATTAGCAGCCGAGACCTCGTGGCCCAGGGCTCAGGTTTCCCTGTCTCAGCCCCTGATTGCCCACCAGCCTGCCCTGCACTGGGCTGGAGCCCTGGAGGTAGAGGGAGCTCCCAGGTACTGCAGAAGTCGGAGAGAAGCAACATGCGTGACTCACAGAGGCAGTGGAAGTCTCTGGTCATTGGAGGGGCCCAAAAAGAAAGGCAAGTCTGACTAAGCCCCAATCTGCCAGCACAGAGTGCTCAAGCCAATCCCCAGCTGGAGCGGGGAGGGGGCAGGGCATGTGTGCCACCTGGTGGACCCAGCAAGCAAAGCTGGAGAGGTAAGCCCAAGGGTGACACTTTCCCAAGGTCCGCCCCCAACAAAGCTGGGCAGGCAGCTGACTCGGGCAGAACTCCAACAGTGTTATGTGTGACCATGGGTGTCACCCTAGTTACCCAGGGAGGTTGGGCCCAGGGTG
The DNA here is from genome assembly GCA_004027735.1 of Carollia perspicillata. Lineage (NCBI taxonomy): Eukaryota > Metazoa > Chordata > Mammalia > Chiroptera > Phyllostomidae > Carollia > Carollia perspicillata. The sequence goes on along the minus strand of PVKM010043688.1, from coordinate 3,840 downwards.
GTGGCATCGATGACAGCAGCAGCACAGCAGGGATCCAGCTCCCTTTGGTGCCCTCCCAGCCCATCCCCAGCTATGAAGCAGCTTTGTTGCCAAAAGGAGTCTGGGCACACGCACAGAACCCAGCACAAGAGCCGTCCAGGGCCCTCCCTAAGCCTCAGCCTGCTAGGCTCCAAGCTTTAGCTTGCAGCCCTTGGAGTCTTTCCGTCAGTGCAGGGCAGGCACCACCCCCAGCCTTCACGTCTGTTTCCTGCCATCTTTTGTACCATCCACGCCCTCTCCCTTCCTTCCTGTTAGACCTGTTCCTCCAATCTGGCCTAGGAAGCTTCTGGGTAATTCTTCCCTCCAGGAGCCTCACTCCTTACTGCTCTCCCTCCTGCCAACCCGAGCCACTCCCGTCCTCCTCCCTCCATTGCTAAACCTATGCCAACCTAGGCTACAGTCTAGCCAAGCCACCAGCAGTCCCACCAGCGCCACAGCTGCCCAACCCAAGGAACGCCCTAGAGTCCTGGAGGTGTGCTCACTCTGCAGCACTTGGAGCAACCAACGAGTCTGCCTTGCAGAATCTTCCCCTGCCCTTGATTCAAGCGGCACTGGCAGCCTGCCAATCTCTTCCCTGACAGGGTTTGTCTCAGCCCAGACCCTGATGCCCAACTGCCTACTAGACCGAGGCTCCTGAGTATCCCCAAGACACGCCCCATACAGCCTGTCCACGAGGGCTGGACCACTCCTGCACCTCCCAAGCTCTCAGACCTGCACCCCACCTTAGGCTCCACCCCTCATCTAGTTCTATCCATGTCATCCCCATCAGCAATGGGGAGAGCCTTCACCAGTCCTGTCCTGGTTTAAACAGTGACCAACTGGCCTCTCTACGAGACTGTATGCGTTGTGATCCACGTCCTGAGGGTAGCCAGAGTAATCTTTCCCCGAGATGACCTGATCGTGTAATCCCTGTGTTTCCATCCCTCCAGCACCTGTCCTTAACCTTGGGCCTATGGCTGACACACAGCTCTCCTCTCTAGTAACACCAAACCACTGGCACTTCTTGGAACACATAGGGTTCACACTGGTCTTGTATCTGTGACACTGCAACTCAGCCCTCCAGTCTGCAGTGGCTCCTCCCCTTCTGTTTGAGAACTCTTGCTGACAACCTAGCTTGACTCAGCTCAATCACTAGCTGCCCCCAAAATGCCTCTCTAGACCACCCAGTGGGACTCCCATCTGGCTGCATTGTTCTCATTTCTCTGCATCATTTGTCCTGCATCTGGTTGCCCAGCTACAATGCCTTCAGGCCAGGGACTGCACCTTTGATCTCGAGAAAGGACCCCCAAAGCCTTGGAGATAACCTCCCCACTCTCACACGCGTGAGGCTGCACCTCTTGGCAGGGCCAGATACTGGTCTGGGGCCCTAGCTCTCCCCCAACCTACCTACACTGAGGGGGACACAGGAGTCAGAGCTTGCCAGTGCAGCAACAGAGTGACAGAAAACAGCAGCAGGAAGGCACTGAGTCAGACCCGTGTGGATAAGCAAGCCAGGCTTGTGACTGCAGTGGTAGCTGAGAAGGCACTCGGGGAACTATTTATCTCCACAGCTGGGGGCAGAACCCAGTGCCCTGGACAGAGTCCAGAGTATTCCCACTGGGCCCCAGGCTAAGCCAAGAACAGTACTCCCTAGCAGGCCAACTAGACCTGCCCAGGAGCTGGCCTTCTAGAACTCTCGCTGCCCCTCCACCATGCTCTTGCGCCTGCCGCCCTACACTTGCCCCATCAAGATCCAGCTCCAAAGCCCTCCCAAACCCATCAATGAGCCCTTGTGTGTCCCCTCAGGGCTGAATCTCCACCAGGCCCGCGATGGAAGGTGTTGAGCTTCAGACTCTTTAAGTCTCAACAGCCCGGGAGATATCAGCCTGGAGAAAAAGATGAGGTATGCATCTCCCGGTCCTGCTGGTTAGCCTCCACTGTTCTCAGCTTTACCGCCCAAATACTGTTATGTGGTAACGGCTCTTAGCTAGCCATTTCCAGACAACAGGTCAGACAGAACTCAGGGGCCAAAGGGATGTCTCAAAGGCACAGGGCTGACAGAGGGGCCCAGAGTCCAGGTTAAACGCACCCAGTGACAGAGGGAGAAGCCAGCACATGGACCCTGAGAGAATCCAGATGTGTCCTTGGCAGACAAATATCCCCAAACACCTGATTTCAACACAGGCTTCTTGGTAAGATGTTTTTGGGTATTTCTGGACACTGAGTGGGGCTCTCACACTTTTATGAAAGGTTGAATAAACAAGAGAAGGCAAGACAAAGCCAATGTCTGTAAGGACACTAGAGAAACAGGGCCAACCATATCAAGTGGGGGAGACGTGCTTCATATGCTCTTTGCACCAATCCTGTCTCCCTCCTGTGGGCAAACAGGAAATAGGACAAGAGCAAGGGGGAAAGTCCTTCCAAGTCCTGACTAGGATATTCTATGGCTTTGGTGGAACCTCATCCCTGTTGCTGATCCTGCCCACTTAGTAATTACCAGGCATCTCCTAGGTACCACTCCCTCAGGTGAGTTGGGTCACTCAGTCCTTAGGACCCCACCACAGCACAGGTAGGCAGGGAGATCCCCTTCACCATGCTGCCCCTGTGCAAGTGGAAAGCTGGTGTCACAGCACCACCTATTGACTCTCTAGCACGACTACAGACCTGCCCCAGGAGGGGCTCCCCATGATGGGTGGATTCTGGATGAACCTGCCCCACCTGTCCAGGAAAACATAGGAGGCTGCCCTGGCAAGGAACCAAAAGCCAGGTGATGCCCAGGGAAGGCTTTGGGCATAGAACTATAATAATAGGGCAGAAGCTGCTCCAGGAAACTCTCACCCTGAAGAGCCTAGGGTGATGAAAATGAGGCAACAAATTAGAACTCAGGAAGATCCAGGGATAGCCCTGGCTGGTGTGGCTCAGTGGATTGAGCGCTGGCCTACGAACCAAGAGGTCGCTGGTTCAATTCCCAGTCAGGGTACATGCCTCGGTTGTGGGCCAGGTCCCCAGCAGTGGGTGAGCAAGAGACAACCGATCTATGTATCTCTCATATATTGATGTTTCTCTCCTCCCTTTCCCTCTATCTAAAAGTAAATAAATAAAACCAAAAAAAAAAAAAAAAGAAGAAGAAGATCCAGGGACAACCTTCCCACAGAGCTGCTGATTTAACATCTCAGCATACCCCTTTTAGCCTCCCTCTTAGCACTGGAGCAGAGGTTGTGGAAAATGAGGAGGGGGAAATGCCCCTGTGGCAACTCCAGCTGAAGACCCAGATGGCTGTCAGCCACCCTGAGGACAGCAAAACCAGCTAGCTAGAGAGGGAGGGGGCAGGAGCATGCAGCCGGTCCTCCCTGCCTCTGCCTGTCCTCCATATTCTTGAGCTGAAGAGCCAGTGGACAGGAGCAGGCTGTGTTTCCAGAGTTTTTGTAGTATACCTTCTAGAAACAGGCTGATGGAGTCTATATAAACTGGGGGATAGAGACCAGTTAAAAGAGCTCAGAGAACCTGGGCAAAAATATTCCAATACTAGCTGACTCCAACTAAAACATACTGTTAGCCTGCCTGGCTACTGGAGAAGTAACCTTGAAGGCATGGCAGGGAGGGGGCTATCACCCATGTGTGCCCTGCATGACCCTAGGGTCCAGAGCAAATAAGGCAGTGCCTCCAGCAGGAGACCTAACATGCTCAGAGCTCAAGTGGAGTAAAGGATAAGAGGTGGCTTTGGCTGTGCTGTCCAATATGAGGGCCACCAAATCCAAACCCAGCACCTCACTTACACAAGCCACACTCCTCCCAGTTAAGAGTGTTTCCATCTTTTTTTTT